>JACCGJ010004235.1:0-24325 GCA_013407085.1 Atriophallophorus winterbourni
TGTCACTGCACTTTGGCAAACATTTCAAAGTGCTGCCATCGTTTTGTAAATACCAGTCCTCATCATCATGGATACTACGAACAAAATGTCTGAATCAGTTGACAGTCACCGTTTGTGCACTGTCTCGCGGAGTCAGTAAGTGTCGTCCGTTCCGACACACGGCCTACGTGGATTTGGACTGTTGGGCTTGCTTATGTATAGAACGCCACCTTAATGTTCATTTGGAATTCAAGTCATTGTCGCTGTCGATTGTAGCATTCTAGAATGAAGTTTCATTGAGAAAAGCCTAAACTTGATTCATGGTACAGTTTATAAATTTTAAGCTTATTTGCATTGTGAATGCACTTCCCAGATAATAGAAGCTTATTTCTCACTTTTTCCCCGGGACGTAACAGACTCAAACCCCCAAAACCACTGACTCACCAGTAACCCGAAATCCTGGTTTACATGTAGTTCCATCATACATACACACACACACACCACGAACAGTTTCATACTTTGTGCACTCATCAAGCACGACCAGGAATCGTATGAATTGAAACTGTTGAGAAAGGGTTAACAAAGTTTGAACTTGTAAGCCACAACTTGATAAGGCTACTCGTGCCTGCAACCATGGATTTTTTTATTCTAGATCGCCGGTTTAACCCCATTCACATGCGTGTAGCCGCATGTGATTGAACAAGTCGGTCGTGCCAGCCTTTCCAATGCTGATTTAGAAGGAACCCGTTCGGTGATTTCCGTCATTTCTATCTACTTAGAAAGCGCCGAATATTAGCTAAATGGACACTGCTACTTTCGCTAATTCTTCCATATTTATGAGTTGACTTCGTATACTCTCGATAATCATTTAGGGCTAGATCGGCTCAACTCTATACATTAAGCATTTCATCGTATTCTTCTACTGGCACCCAATTTCCGATCTTATCGATCGTGTTACTGTACCTTCACCCCGATTTCGATTGCAACGTTTTGTACCAGAATATTTATCTGACCGCGCATCCATTTATTTCTAGGTTGTCTGGAATGCATGCATGATGTGGGTTGCACACAATCCTGACTCTCGACTCGCTGAGCTTCCATCTTTGCTGTCCAACATTCGTGTGCAGCAATTAAGCATTCAATTTCTTCAGGCAGAGTTGCAAACAAACAAATTGTTAAAAGTGAGTTGCCTGCTTTTGGATTTTTCGTGGGTTGTTTTGTGAATTTAATTTGGGGTAGTGAGATTCACAATGTCTGGATTGCAATAAAACTTGTTTTAGACGGTCGCTGTTGAGCATTTGAGCGTTGACGAGATATTTCGCTGACAATTGTAACTTGCCACGTATTTCGATTTCATTACTAAAAATCTCTAAACGCATGCGACATCAGTCGGATTCATGATTTTGAGCAAGGCAATGATTAAGTACGACTGTGAAATGTCCAGCAAAATTTAATCTTTTTGATTTTACATCCAGCCTTTTCCATCATTAGATGTATTCCCAAGGTAGTGTGAAGTCCAAAACCTGGGTTTCCATTCAAACAGTTTCTGCATTTCTAGACTTAGTGCAAAGAGAGAGGTGATAATTACGTCACGTTGACAACATATCCCCATATTTTCCGTTCACTTGTTGATTGCGTCCCAATTCATTACTGATTACCCACCGGTAGTGAGCTACATGCTGAAACACGCTTGGGTCTCACTACCATTTCTATTTTCTTTCAATTTCTTTTGTCACATCTGTCTAGGCCTGGGTAACCTGACAGTATCTCAGCCCACGTGCAGTCTATGACTGTGCGGCACTTTGCCTGGATCAGGCTTGTGCTTTCATACATACATCACTGAGCTTAACATTTACAATGTTAATCTCATGCACACGCAAATCCCGCAACAAAAGAGAACGCCAAACTGTCAAACAGCTCAGTACTTACATGCTGAGGTATGAAACACGCTTATCTTTTCCCGGCGAATATCTTTACGACAACAACCTGTCTGTCTGTTCGTGTCCACCCGTTCGCTTGGGCTCGTTTGATCTACCTCGACGAATTGCATATCATTCGATAGATGCCTTCGTTCTCCATCTGCCCCTTGTTCCGATGATGTTATTACTCGAACCGCTCTCATGCAATTATACTGGAACCCCAATTATTGCGGGGTTTGTGATTGTCGCCGTCGGTCGTTTGACACTTCCAGCTCTTGCGGAGGGTAGTTTCATGCATCTCATTCGAAGCTCGTGATTAGCACTCATCACTAGTGAACATCACCGCGATACATCAGGAGCTTCACATGCTCAAAAGCACACTGATTTGAGGCACGGGTCAGGAGATGCACTTGTAAAAAAGTAATATTTTGCGCGCGCCATTTTAGTGTTTACATCAGGTTATTGCCACAAACTTTGACTGTAACAAACTGTAAACATCGGTAAAGATGACCGATTACTCAACTGCCATGACACAATATAATCGTAGATAAATGAACTGGAGGGACTTGATAAACCATGGAATCTGTTTTGAATGGGAGTCGCATGTGGTTTTGAAATGCCTAGACCTTAGCGGAAACAAACGTTCAATCACTTTTAGCAACTTGTGGATCGACACCAGCACGACAGTTTCCTTTGCGATTTATACTGCCATTTATCGAGCGTTTTTTTACGTGTCAGGGGGGGAAATGACAATGCCCACGTTATTAAGCACCAAAATGTTTACCCCCCACAGAACGCGCGATTGAACATTCAGCCATATCTGTGAGAATATTTAGTCGAAGCGAATTCGGATCGCACGGACCATAACCAAAAAGACCAGTTGCACCAATTACTGCGAATTTCAATTGCACAAGAAGCATAGTGTTCAAACTATATTTACTACCTTCTCGAATGTTTCAAAGCTCACTAAGCCTAATCTTACTGTCTCCACTTGATGACGGCAATCAGCCGATAATTGGTTGTGGTTTGTAAGTGGAGGGACGTGAGAAACACAACGCTACAAACCCTAAGCAAAGTCTAAATGTGGTCATATTTAAGCGATCGCCATTCTGAGTTTGCTGTGGTAAGTCAAACCGAGCTAGATAACCGCGGTTTTGCAACCACTGCGTTTGTGTATCTGCTCCTGCTGTTGGTCATCATCTTGCCCATGGATACTGTACACCTTTATCGCTTACAAGTAGTCTATTGCGGTTATTTGATCGATGTACCAAATAATTGTTGATAGACATGCTAGTACGTCACACTAGTGTGTCTATGGTCACGGGAAGACAACACATGAAGCAAACTACATCACAACATTCACGAACCGAATTCGACCACCACTCGGTCAAGGCAAGAAACTGGCCCTGGTGTGGTGTAACGAAACAAAGATGATTTAGTGTCCAGTTTAAACAACAAGTGATAGCATTTAAGGTGCTTTGATGGTCACGTGTTAAGTGAAAAATCAACAGTTTTACCACAGGTAATCCCACATGCGATGTCATGCTGGCAACCAGATGACTACTGTACAGTTTGAGGGTGGAATAAGGGTACCAACATCAATCTTTAAAATATTATGCCGGTACGATCTAGATGAACAATCCTAATCAAAAAGACAGTTTCGTCTATCATGGTCAGAGTTGAACACTGTCAAGTACACCACTTCCACTATCTCGTTTCAGTTTTAAGTGATATCCTCACGTTGGCAGATCATCTATTATTGTGTTTTGTTTGATTTCCCTTATGTATGGCAATTGAAAACTGACCGAGGTCTTAAATAATGCTAAATTGAATGCGAAAACTTATCTGCATGAACCCTACGTCCTGGATATGACTAGCAATGAGCCACAGATTTCGGAGACCAAACGTAAGCAAACCGCTTCAAGTTAGGAAAGAATGGATGTGGTCTTAGTTGTACATCAATGATCTCACAGCCCCGGTGTCTGTATATCTCTGTACGGCGCATGGGTAATTCACTGTATCTGAATTATTCAAAGCGTTGTGGTCTATAAAATAATCACGTGCTGAATAGACCTGAGGCAAACAACGCGTTTTAGCCGATGGTCAATCATCCAACGCCTATGCAAGCTCGATTTGCAAATCGTATCGTCTGTTATGAATATTGTTTTCCTCACTGTGCCAATTTAAACTTTATAATGCTCGTTTTTGACTAATTCAAAATCTACAGTATCTGACGGTAGGGTGTTTGAAATGATCTTACTCGAGTCATCTAACGCTACTTCTCATAATTTTTTAAGCCGGTATTATTTTATATAAAAAACAAAAAACACAAAATCGTATGCAGTGAAACTATAAAAACAAGCTGCTTTTTGCATATTCCGCTTGTCTGCATTCCTTTTTTCACGCGGTTGTTTATCTGGTTTACCTGCTTCATAATGCTTGGCACTTTGTCTGGCTCCAGACTGCTGCTTCATG
Organism: Atriophallophorus winterbourni; assembly: GCA_013407085.1. Lineage (NCBI taxonomy): Eukaryota > Metazoa > Platyhelminthes > Trematoda > Plagiorchiida > Microphallidae > Atriophallophorus > Atriophallophorus winterbourni. Next base: position 4,374 of record JACCGJ010004235.1, read on the forward strand.
ATGATGATGATGATGATGACTTCCTATCACTCCAAATCTTTCGGGTAAATGCAACGTATACAGGGTATTTAAATTTTACCGCTCTGTCCTCTTTACCTAATTCAAATACAACTGCGCCTCTTGGTTCGCTGACACTAATTTTCCTGTCTCCACTTGATAAAAATGCAAAGTTTGAAACTGATAATCTTTTTTAATAATGGAGATGTAAAAAACGAGCTTTGGTCTTATTTATCCTTGCAATTAATGCGATCCAATCGTGTGTGGCCTTTGCGTTGGAACGCCTCGGTTTACAATGGAACGTGCTGATGCACCAACTTCCATAACCTGTTTTTCATCAAAACGTTTTTTTTTAAATTCCAGTATACGCTGATATGCCACAACTTTAAAGAGCGGCTTGAAACAGTTTAATGACCCGATCATCGTATTTTGAATCTGTGCATGATGGATGCGTGGATTTTGAATCAAATGGACCAATTGGTTGAATCTAGCGTGTATTTAATTCCGCCGCTTAGATATCGGAACGTTGATGGTATTAATTGTAGATTGTAGCTTCTTTGAATAGTGTGGACAATTGTAGTTTGTTGCGTTTTGTTGCAGCATGTGAGTCAGTTAATTGCACGGATGTGCAATCGTGCAGTAATTTGTGCTGTGCGGCTGTAGATTGAAACTGCGTTGTGATTTTTATTCATTAACCTCTAGATCAAGTGACCGAAGAATACCGGTCATCCCACTACGTTAAGTCATATCGGAAACTGTACACGATTTCAAATCCTGTTGGAGACCCATCAATGGAAATAACTAAACTGAATTTTTAACTGCAAAGATATTTGAGTTCAATCGGTTAGAGTAGTTTTTGGGTAACGTTTCACAGAAGCTTCGTCAGACCAAGGGTGATAGTCATGTAAGTGGTGGTGGGTTGATTACTATTTAATCATGTTCCCTGTCCTGACTATCACCCTTGGTCTGACGAAGCTTCTGTGTCAGATTGCACTCAAATTTCTTTGCATTATGAATACACGATCGGTCTCAAACATATTCCAATCGATTGCTGAATTTTTAACTGTTTATTGTTTCGTAGTTCGCACAAAGGTTGAAACAGATAAATTTCTATTCACCCCGTTCTTCGTTCTATTTTTTACCTTTCCAGGAGAACCGTGATTTATACAGTTTGCTCAGGTCTTACGTTGATTCTTCCGTTCTTTCGCCATCTCACTCGGATCAGTGGACTAAGCCTCCTCGCCCGGCCACCAAAAAACGCCCCACTATGGTTGTTTTAGGTGGCTTGAACAGTTGCATCCTCAACTGCATGCAGTCATTCAGCCCTGCGAAGAGTTCCTGGCTCGCGTGCCCTCAGATGCCCGTGGACAGCTTGGCTTGGTTCGCAGTTGCCGTGGTTTCAAACGTGTTGTTTGTCATTGGCGGTATACAAGTAAGTCCCAGTCACCAATTCCAGTGAATTTTGTATTTTTTACTGATACGCTTTATCTACAAAGTTTCTCCATTTTTCTTTGCTTTGCAAATTGAGGGCTTTTCTGATTGACATGAACCGGCATATGTTTTAAGATCGTAATGATTTCACCCACTTGGGAAAGTGGCTGATTATAGTCGGTACCCAACCGCGCTAAGGTTTAAACCGTGATAATGCCACGTTTTACTACTATACCGCTTGGGCCTTGTTCAATACGAGAGATAAAATCTCAGTGAGCAAACGAAAACGACTTTCCATTGTGTCATGATAACTCATTGGGATGTGCAATCGTGTAGTACACAATTATTGAGAAAACAGGCTGGAGTCTGACGTAGGCTAAGATACTGTCAGGCTACCCAGGCCTAGACAGATACGAGAAATAAAATACAAATGGTAGTGAGACTCCAGCGTGTTTCAGCATGCAGCTCACTACCGGTGGCCAATCAATTTAGCACAATGTTAACCACACAGCACAAAGTACTGCATAATTGCACATCCTGAGAAACGTCATATGCAGTCTATGGCTGTCCGGCACTTTGGTTGACCTCAGACCTGTGTTATTGTACATGCACGGTAACGTACAGAAAACGCAATCCTCAGTAAAAGTGTGTCTAGCCTGAACAGTTTTCGGACACAGGCAGCAAAATCACTTTTTAAACCAATTGTGCCAAGTCGAAGCTTCCACCCAGTAACGCCCGTAAGCTTCACAATCAAACGATAAAGCTAGGGTTTTAAATTCGCAATTAATACAAAAATATCGACCAGTCGCAAATTTCCAATTTCCATAAACATGCAAGCAAAACTAACTAAAATCAAACTTATTGGGAATCGAAAAGACAAATACATTTTCTTTCGTCGTACCTGTAATTCATTTTCACAGAAGAAACCAGTTTATCCGAAGGACCAACATCAAATCGTTTTTGTTGACGCTTTTTGGAACTTGGAATGTCGATTCGGCTATATGGTATGGTATGGTATGAAAGCACAAGCCTGATCCAGGCAAAGTGCCGCATAGTCAGAGAATGCACGCGGGCGATATTACTGTCAGGTTGCCCAGGCCTAGACAGATATGAGGGAGGAAATAGAAATGGTAGTGAAACTCCAGCGTGTATTCGCATGCAGTTCATTACCGTTGGCCAATCAATTTAGCACGATGTTAGCCGCACAGCTCAAAAATGCTGCACGATTCGGCCATGGTATGAAAGCACAAGCCTGATCCAGGCAAAGTGCCGCACGTGGGCTAAAATACTGTCAGGTTGCCCAGATTCGGCTAAAATTCAGACAGATCCCTTTTTAACCTTGATTGCAACGCATCTCATCACAAATTTTATCCAACTTTCCCCTTCATATCCTCCTACTACTTTATGATCCGCATTCATCAGGCAGGAACCATCATGTCTTCCGTGTACTCGTACTCTCCTTCCACGGGTCGCTGGTCCCAGTGCGGTTCTCTGCCACATCCGCGCGCAAGACACGCAGCCGTGACGGTCGGTGGGTCACACATTTTGGTTTTCGGTGGCTTCACGCTTTCCCAATGTTCCGGTAGCCGGGAATCGATACCCGCCTTGACCGTGGCGGACACGATCTTACGATACGATGCATGCTGTGATAGCTGGACCGTGGCAGGTAGCTCTTTACGGCCGCGTATAGAATCACGTGTTCTCATAGTGGGCGATGCACCCGTTCCGACCAGGGTCAATTCGCAACACGCATCGGAATTGCCAGACACGGGATCGGATGACGTTGACGATTCCGGTAAGCGTTAATGAGGTTGTCCAGCGCATAACACCTGTGTATATAGTGTGTAAACAGATACTCTTGATGTTTGTTTAATTGTTTCATTTGTTCAACATGATGTCACGTATGCAGTTTGATTGAAACGGTCTTCTTATTCTCGATTGACGCGGTTTCGCAGTGTATGGGCATGTGGTGTGGAGTCAGTAAGTTTATGTAGAGTGAGTCTTGAACCAGTTATAAAATGACTAATAAAATTCTTGCCTTTGGTTGCAAAAAGGCAAGATTTTCCTGATCTTTTTTCTTCCTCATATCTGTCTAGGCCTGGGCAACCTGACAGTATCTGAGCCCACGTGCAGTCTCTGACTGTGCGGCACTTTGCCTGGATCAGGCTTGTGCTTTCACATCTTTGGTTGCACAACACAGCCTACTTTGTAAGTGAGGGGGCTGTGAGCAACACATTACTACAGCCTACTCTTATTAACAGATTGACATTGGGAATCCTAACCACTTGATCAAATTTTTAGAAACCAGGAGTGCCCCGCTCCTTGAATGTGATTTATTTTTAATGTGGTCAACTGATGCATCGAATTAAAGTAGGATAATCATGAAAATAAAGTTTGCAATGAATCGGTTATAGCAAGTTTTTGGTAACGTTTCGCTTCTGAATGCAGAAGCTTCGTCAGACAAAGGGTGTCGGTATGAACAGTTTTAAGGTTTAAATGGCAAATACCTTGCTGAAGTAGGATAACTTGTCGGTTCTTGATCTTTTCAGACCTGTTGTCGAGGCTAGCAATCACAAGATCTCATGCATGATCCCTCCTGCATCCGAAATGCATGATGTCGGTCGTCATGCCAGATTCTACGTAAGCAATGTGGATTAGATTTAATGGTCAACGAATAACAGCTAACACCGTGCTAAATTGATTCGCCACCAGTAGTGAGCTGCATGCGAGTACACGCTGGAGTCTCACGGTCATTGCTATTTTCCTTTCCCTTATCTGTTTATGCCTGGGTAACCTGATAGTATCTTAGCCCACGTGTAGTCTGTGACTGTGTGACACTTAGCTTGGATCGGGCTTGTGATTTCATACTCGTGCTGTGTGCGCTCATAATAGTGCGTTCATAAACGTTGATCAAATTCCTTCTTCTTTCGAGCTAAACGTATTGCAATACGTTGAGTGTAAGGAGTACGGCGTGTTGATGAATTCTGAATAGTTATTTGTCAAACGCAAAGATAACCAGCTGGATAACCGTTCAACTTTCTTTGCTGTTGATCTTTTGATCCTTGATTTGCGGTGTTACAAGTTCAACTAATGTGAATGATTCCCGCGACAATACGTTCGGCGTGCGTCTGAAACGATTGCGAACCAAAAATCTTCGCATGGCTGAATTCCGCTGCGACAATGTAATGTTTAACTACATTAAACATTCCTTGAATCACCGCAGCACTCTACACCTGATGCCGATCGGTAGACGTGGACGCTGCAAATAACCTTGACTATATTGAAATCGCCGTCAATAGGTTGATCGCGTTGGTTTGAGCCAGGTATTTGTCGACGTACAATCGCCGAACCATCCTTCAAAAATGTTATCATTAAGGGGCCTACTCACTTTACCTTTTGTCCCCGGTCCTTATGGTGAATGCATGCCTTTGTGTTAAATAATGGTGGTTGTAAACAAGTTGAGCTTGTAGTCCATTGATGGCTAAGGCTTGGGTGAGTGCATCCAGCACGAAGCCGCTCGTGGGGTGTGTGATTGAACTACATGCAAATACACATTTTTCGTTCAAGCGCATGGATTTGACCTCATCCACATGTATGTGTGAGCACATGCAATTGCACAGGTTGGTCGTGCCAGCCCAATCTAACAGTGGCTTACAAGCTTAACTTGCTTTCCATTCTTCCACTGTTTCACCGCATGCGGATCTTGGTCGTTCTGTCCCTACCTGACGGCTGTAAATAACACCAAATCGGCTGCGGTGTGTGATAGAATTGGTTGCAAATACGGATTTTTAGTTCACTCCCAATGATGGTGGTAATTATCATAATGTCACGGGTTTACTTTTTCTTAACCCAGCAAATTCACCATCATCCCCAACCGTGCACAAAACAGCTGATCAAGACCACGCGTCACATGTGCACACGGAGAGAACCCTTGTTGAAATCGGCGGAGTTTTTGAAAATCAACCAGGAGGAGTCGATCAAGTTGCTTTCTATTCATTGCGATCGGATTTGACGGTTCTTCAAACAGCAAACTACATTAAACTACCACAACAAAAACGCTACGTGAATTGCGCGTTACATCAGGTCGGTTTCAACAAGTAGACTCTCTCGCGATCGCTTACTCTAACGGATGATTATTTAGACTTGTCGTATATGATCCGATTTTATATCCCGATTTAATTATCTTTGGACCAGAGTAAATGTGAAGCTTTTTGCAAACATTATTCCTTACTCGACGCTTCTGAGTCAAAAGCGAAACTTTACAAATAAACTACATTCACCGATTCATTACATACATTCTTTTTTCATGATTATTCCTTACACCTTAAACTCTGCACGGATGTGCAACCGAGCAGTATTTTGTGCTGTGCGGCTAACACCGTGCTAAATTGATTGGCCAGAGGTAGTGAGCTGCATGCTGAAACAAGCTGGAGTCTCACTACCATTTCCTGTTCTTTTTTTCGTCTAGGCCTGGGCAACCTTACAGTATCTTAGCCCACGTGTAGTCTCTGACTGCGGTACTTTGCCTGGATCAGGCTTGTGCTATCGTACCATACCATACCTCTTAAACTGTTCTTCGTTTTACTTCATGCGCTCGATTCCTCCTCTTTATCTCAGCCCAGCAATCTGATCTACCTGTTTTGGGAAGAATCCAGTGAACTATCTGTGCTCGATGTTACGCGAAATTCGCTACGCTCCCTTGCGCCAATCACCGACACATCCAATCGGACACGAATACACGCTGGACTCACGTGGGTGGGAAATCAGCTGTTCGTGGTCGGTGGCTTCTCCGAGTTTGTTGGTGACGACCGGCGTCCCACAACTCCAAGAAATGATGTGCACCAATACGACCCGGAAACGAACACGTGGTAGGTTTTCACATGGTCTGGTGTACACATGCTTTTTCTCCTATTATCCCCAGTAAAACCTTGACGTTTTACAGCAAACACCTCCAATGACTTGTTAACCACAGAGACTTCGATCGTATTTTAGCTCTCAACAGGATCTTGATGACACCGGCATGCTCAGATCTAGAGAGACAGAGATGTAGTGATCCGTTACTTTACTTTTGTGCGACTATCTCCTCCTGGAGGATGAGTCGGCTTCAATGAACGGTCTTGGGAATGTGGGTACCAAGTGGCGTCCCCAGCACCACTCGGCGTTTGTTCAAGTCAGCTTCTCTAGCCTTTGCACAACCAAGTGCGACCTGCAAGGCAACAGAAAGTAGCCAGACTCTGCTCAATATTTTTCCTCAGGGTTTTCTACCGAAGCCTTTCCCGCGATCGGGTATCCCGCAAAGCAGCGGAGGTTTAAAATCAGGGTTTTCCTTCCCTTAGATGAAATGCCCTCCCAGGCTAACGAGCTCCATCTGCCCGAAGTAAACTGGCTTTCAGACGCCAGTCACTCGCCCCTTTTCCTGTTGCTAGACGCAATTCGACCGGGCTCGGGAGCCACTCGTGCAGGCCGCAAGCTGGACTTGGTTGTCAGAGGCTATTTGATACGCGCGCTATATGCTAGCATTTTATAGACAGTGGGAGCTTATCCCCACGGCCACTCCTGGTTATGACAACCTTTGGGACCCTTCCTGTGAGCTCGTTCAATCCATGAGTTCGAACAACAACCTCTCAGCTGCTAGCATCCGGACACATGTCGGCAATTGCACTGATGATAATGAAACAGCTAAAACGTTTCTAGTAAATTACCGTCACTCGTTGCCACTTATTGAATTTTCCTTTGTATTCTGATTTTCACTAACATAGGATAGACTGATAACTTTCGGAAAAAAAATATTTGCTTCGGAACGATGAATCTCATCACTTTTAGATTACGATGAAATTAACGCTTGAGATTTCGTCTACTACACTGTCTTGCAAGTAAAACCCCTCTAGCGTAAACCCTGTAAGCACACCATAGCTACGGTACTTGACGATACAAAGTTTGTTCAACAGTTGTAAACGCCCTTTTTGGCTTTCCGTTGAGCATTCACGTTATATAAAAGTCACACGCATGGGATCAGTTAGTACCGAGCAGCGGAATAGACTCCCGTTGGCGTGTTTTAAATAGAATTGCTGACACCATGTTTTATACACTCATCAGCGTTACTAGTAATGCTAGTACCTACAACAGTTTTTTATCAACTGTTCTTTTTGTTACAACTCTTTTCACAGGACATTGATCAAAGTCTCGAATGCCACGGTACCTCGAGCCATCTTCGGCTGTGTGTGCTTGAATATGTGACCCAAAATCCTCCTGGTATTGCATTTATCCGCATCAAAACGTATCATGTATCTCCTTATTTTTCTCTGGCACTTGTTTACATTTCTATTTTCAACTTACCCTTTGGATATCAACTATCCAGCAATTGGGGCCAGTGTTGTAGAAAACCCCGCTGGTCCGGGCTTATTTGTTTGAATATTTGTATTATAACTTATTGTTTTCAATTTGTCAAATAATTTTAATCTATTCTCTCCTAAAACTGACTTTTTCAAACGTTATCATTACGTTATTTAATATGGGATTAGCTGGAAGTCGACCATTGGGCAAACCGCACTTGTGGTACAAAGACGTTTGCATTGACCCTGCGAGTTGGGAATAACTTGCTCCTGAACGCTCACATTGAAGGCATTGTGTAAAGCGTCGTCTGCAAGCTGGGGAGGAGCAGATACAGCTCTTGGCTGCCGAACGCAGATCACGCCGCCGGCGTGCAGCTGACGCCGATCGACAGAGTTCTGCGTATCGTTGCGAGCGCTGCGGAAGAGAATGTTCCTCTCGAATCGGACTGATTAGTCATTCGAAAAGATGTGGAACATGAAAAAATTCATGCGATTGTGATGTACATCCGTGGTCCACATCGACCGAAGGAGGCCAACAACACAGCTGGTATTCCAATATCGGGACAGACTTCAATTAATTCTGGATTATAACCCATTTCGGTACATAAAGTAGCATCCACACGAAAATCGTGTATTGAGCTTCTTCCATTTGGAAGTATTATGCACCTAAATTATGCCGATCATATGGCTTTACTTGGTAAAAGCCCAGTATTCATCCAACATGAATGGAGGTGTCCACTTATGAGTCGCATTCCTCTTCAGATATGTGCTGCTCATGTGGAGCGGTTGATAATGCATGTAATGCATTTTTTCAGTTGAATAGCGCCATTTTACCCAGAATTGGGATCACCCTCAAAATTAAAATACTTGTTTATTAAGCAGCAATACGCCATGCACTGCTTTATGTATGTGAGACATGGTTGTCATAGCCGGGGTGGCAGTGGGGATAAGCTCCCAGTGTTTATAAAATGCTCCCATATGGCAAGCGTCCCAAATAGCCTCTGTCAATCAAGTTCAGATTCTGGCCTGCACGAGTGGCTCCCCGAACACGGCGGAACTGCTTCTACCAACAGGAGAAAGGGCGAAGGCAAGTGACTGGCGCCTGAAAATCAGTTTGCTTCGGGCAGATGGAGCTCGTTAGCCTGGGAGGGCATTTCATCTGAGGGAAGGAAAACCCTGATTTTAAACCTCCGCTGCCTTGCGGGATACCCGATCGCGGGAAAGGCTTCGGGAGAAAACCCTGAGGAAAAACCTGGAACAGAGTCTGGTAGACCACCTCTTTCTGGCAACCCCTGCTGCCTGCAGGTCGCACTTGGTTGTGCAAAGGCTAGAGAAGCTGAGTCGAACAAACGCCGAGTGGTGCTGGGGACGCCGTTTTGTACCCAAATCCCCAAGAACCTTCATTGAAGCCGACTCATCCTCCAGGAGGAGATAGTCGTACAAAAGTAAAAGTAAAGTAAGTGAGACATGGCCGCTGAGGTCACAGGATGTACGATCTTTAGCAGTGTTCGACCATTGGTTCCCGAGGATAATCTTGGACATCTGATATACTGACTGGGTATCCAACACTGTCGTTCGGACGCGATGCAATGGAATACCTCGGTTTTCCGTTTGACCACGTCCTCAAAAATATATGTATTTGTTTGTGCTAAAGTTTAATGATTCATCAGGTGGTAAAGCTAATAAGCGGATGGTTTCGAATCTGCAGTATAAAGAGTCCAGTATAGAAGTTTGCCTTGTCTCTAGCAGACAAGAGTGATGATGGGTATATAATAATTTTTGAGGTATGCCTTAATGCTTCCGTCCACGGATGGCACCATTGCCTTCCTAATGTGATTTGCAATCTCATCATTAAAAACCCACCAATACTATTGTAATAATCTAAATATAATGTGGTATGGTATGAAAACACAAGCCTGATCCAGGCAAAGTGCAACTATCAGACTGCACGTGGGTGAAGATGCTGTCAGGTTGCCCAGGCCTAGACAGATATCAGAAACGAAACCCAGAATAGAGATGGTAGTGAGACTCCAGCTTGTTTCAGCGTGCAGTTCACTACCTGTGGCCAATCAATTTAACACGGTGTTAGCCGCACAGCACAAATTACTGCACGATTGCACATCCGTGCAAACTGGCTGCATTTTGGTTGTTGGATGGAAAATGGTCGTATTTCAAAATGTTCATCATCATCACAGACAGCATTACACCGGTAGCATGTACCGAATGATTAACTGCCACAACCATGAAAAAGTAAAATACTAAGAGATGGGGAAGGGTGGGACTTAAATAGCTACGGATTTTATAGAAGAGTAAGCACAACCAAACTGGGATGAGGTGCCTGCACCTCGAATGGAACATGCATTCGATCTAGTTTCGTGAACGAGTAGAGCGACATCAGCACGGCAGCTACCTTGAGGCTTTCACTGTCATGCATCATGACAAGCTTTTCTCGTCACTCCGCTTGACAACATACAATGTTAAGCAAACACTTGAAGAATATGCTTAGTGCAACATCGCCATTGAACATGGTTTCCGGACATATCCTGAAGCGTAACTAGCCATTGTGATATCTGATCGCGGGGACACCAGCCTGGAAGACATGCTGCGCCAACTTTGGAGAGGTTACTATTAAGGGTTTTTAACTGCCTATGCCATGTGACGGTTTGGCCATCCCGAGATTTACGTCAATTGGGAAGTGGCGTCGCAAAATGAATCCGTTTCGGAAGTCGGTGGTCCGGTATCCGTAAAACGTGACCCAACCAGCGTAACCTATGCAGGTTGATCTGCTTCTCTATATCAACATTACTACCGAACAACTTATTTCGGAGAGCATCGGTGCGCATACGATTGTAACAGCTAACTCCTAGAATGCTGCGGAGACACCGGTTGTCAAATACTTGGCGACGCTGAATGTGTTCTTTACGTAAGGTCCAAGTTTCGCACCCATACAGTAACACAGCCCGAACTGTCACTTCTAGCTGGGGAGTTAAAATCAGGATGTCAACCATTTGATGAGCCGCATAAACGGTACAAAATTGGTTGCAAAAAATATAAGCAATCTCGAAATATGGGCCCCACGAGATTAAAAGAACTTGAACATGACCGCTCACTGGATGCGTAATTTGAGACGGCAAATTTAAACGATAAAATTTTCCTCAGTCTCTTAGCAATTTTTCTCGATTCGGGCAGCCAGAAGGTAGCACAACCCACCTGCAATCTATAACTGCGAAACCGTCCGGCGTAGGGCTTATGATTTGACGCAAACATACCGAAAACGCTTATGGTAGTAGTAGACCTGTTTCCACTCATTCAGATAGTTTAAATATAGACGGAAATAAAGAAGCTTTCATGGTGTTTAAATGTCGACAGCATCTCCTTGACCCCAGATTAACGAGCAGAGAAATATTGCTTGAAATTCATTTGAATAAGATACAAAAAAGAAATTACAGGTAGCATCAATAAAGCAATCAGCATAACATGAGGTTTGCATGAAGAAAGCGGTTCATTCAAGTGCATCATAGCGCATTATTTCTTTTAAAACTTTGTTTTGGCTGGTTTCACGTATTTCTCCGGCCAAAAACATTTCGTCAACCACAGCGTACACCTTATAGAAATGAAAGACCAAATCCAGTTCGCACACATTGTGGAAAGATTCGTTAAGAACTTCAACAAAATTATGAATCGCCTCCAAATACATCAAGCTGTTGTCGAACACGTCTATGCAAAGGCAAAAATAAAGCCCGGCATATCGACGATAAACAATTTTGTAGTTTCGAAACTCCACGAAATTCGTATGTTTAGCATCTCTGACGGTTACAAGGGCATGAACATCTTCGATAAGCTTTTGTTTTTCCTCATCGTCCAAATACATATACCACTTGGCAAGCCGGGTTTTACCTGCCCTGTTTTGGATTAGGATAAATCGGATCATGTTTGTTCAGTGTGCTACGTAGAAATGAAAGAGCTGGAAAAAAAGAATAGTTATCAGCGTGTGGAAACTAAAAGCGAGGTAAACATATGTATGTATGGAATCACAAGCCTGGATCCAAGCAGTGCCGCACAGTCAGATTGCGTGTGGGCTAAAATATTGCCAGGTTGCTCAGGCCTTGACAGATATAGAAAATAAGATAAGAAAATGGCAGTGAGACTGCTGAGGTAAACATAAGCATTCTGCAAATTTCAATTCACTAAAAAGACAAACTTAAAACAGTTTAAAAATTGACCGTTTGTGTAAGTGTACTAAAGTACAGCACAATTACACGTCCACGAACTACACCGTTGTACCATCACAAAGATAACTATAGTCGGTACTGAAGGTTGTTATAAAATTAGTTGAAGTGTTGGACAAACCTAGCTAACTTATCAAGATTAATGAGCTAAACTTTTCGAATAAAACTCAGTCCTTTCTCTTATTCTACCCGAACGAGTCTGATAATCAAGTATAAGCTGAAGCATTCCGATGCTGGCGATACTATTCTTCTGTTTTTTAAAGTTCGTGCTCAACATAACTGACGATAATTACGCGGTGATCGTGAAGTAGCTTTTCCACAAGTGCCATTCGATTTATTGGGCGGAGCTCAGTGGTGGTTCCATAAATTTAGTCTCACAGCTGGCGGTAAAGTGTGCCTGTTGTAATGCAGCGGGCAAAGTAGCAATCTTCAGTCTGGACCGCTGCTGATCAACTGGGCAAAATCTTCAGAAATCGCATCCACGAACCTTTTCTGGTCCTGATTTCTCAAGGATGTATGTACGTATGTATGAAATTACAAGCCTGATCCAGACAAAGTGCCAAACAGTCGTAGGCTTCACGTGGGCTAATATACTGTCAGGTTGTCCATGCCTAGACAGACATGATAAAGGAAAATAGCAATGGCAGTGAGACTCCAGCGTGTATTTGCATGCAGATCGCTACCGTTGGAAAAATCAATTTGGCACGGTGTTAGTTGTACAGCAGAGGAGTGTTTCACTATTGCATATCCGTGCAACGTTGCACATCTCTGTATCCTCAAGGATAACTCTAAACGTCCCCCGGAAATCTTGTGATGGTCCCACATTTAGTCAGAGCTGTTCGAACACGTGTAAACAGCATCTGGTACAACTTCTGTTGAAAAGGTGGGTACAATCAGTCTGATTCCCTATTTCGTAGTAGGTTCATTGTTAATAATAGAGCATACCATAACCCAAACTATTAAAGTGTGTTAAATTAGCATCATTTCCGTTTCTCGTTATTACATGTTAACAAATCTTACATTTCATTCTTCCGAATTTTGATATTCAGATTCAGTTTTGGTGAATAGTACATGCGTATTATGGCTTACTATCAGGCCAGGCGCACAAAATTAAGTAAGTAAGCATCTTCATCGAAAGATTAAAATCGCGCTTCAATCATGTGAAAAAGCTGATTGGTCCGAGGCATTACTGATTGTATTACTCGATCATATAATGAGTTTTAATAAATATGTATTGCACAGACCTGCAATTGTGCAGTGCAGCTACCACCGTGCTAAACTGATTTGCCACAGTTAATGAGCTACATGCGGAAAAATGCTGGAGTCTCATTTTAATTTGTTTTCGTTCTCATATATGTCTAGCCCAGGGCAACCTGACAGTATGTTAGCACAGTCTGTGACTCTGCGGCACTCTGCTTCGATCAGGCTTGTGATTTCATACACCGTCATAAATGAAATCCCAAGCCTAATCTAGGAAATGTGCCGCACATGCATATTTTTACGTATGCTAAAATAGTGATAGTTTGATCAAGTCTAGTCATCATCATCATGAAGCACAAGTCTGGAGCCAGACAAAGTGCCAAGCAATATGAGGCAGGAAAACCAGACAAGCAAGCGCGTGAAAAAGGGAAAACAGGCAAGCGGAATATGCAAAAACAAATGCACAAAAAGCAGCTTGTTTTTGTAGTTTCACTGCATACGATTTTGTGGGTTTTTTTGTTTTTTATATAAAATAATACCGGATAAAAACCTGAACATTCACGCGTTTGTGATGTACATCCATGGTCGACATCGACCGAAGGAGGCCAACAACAATACCGGATAAAAAATTAGGACACAGATAATAAAATACACTGCCGCCACTGACTTCGGTTTTCAGCCATATCTCGTAAGGTTTCCAGCAAACGATTAGGTGTAGCTTTAAGACCCCACCCAGGCAAACGAATACGCCCAAATGAGCCTAGAGCTACAGTGAGTTTCTTCATCCCAACGCGCCACGTCATGTCACATCCATCGCAAACGAGCAAGCATCGGCATTTCTCTCAGTCCGTGGGCAAATGGTCCAAATACCCATATCTAGACTGATATAAAAATATAAATGAAAATGACAGTGAGACAACGTATTTTTGCATGCAGCTCATACCGGCGGCGAAACATTTCAGGACAGTGTTAGCTGTACTGCACGACAACACGTGCATGACTGGGTTTGTTAAGCGTCCAACTCTCAAACATGTTCATACATGACTCTGCAGATGTTATTATGTGCGGCACTGCCTGGATCAGGCTTGTGCTTTCACACCATACCATATGATGAATGATGCGTGATGTTGCAGCAGAGACGGTCGTTGCGTTTTACCAATCTATGCGTTGTTCTTAACAAAACAGTCATGAAAACAGAACAAGATCGGAATGAAACGTTGATCGGGTGTCCAAGGTGCAAGCGCCTAGTGAGTGCATTTGACCGTTAACATGGTTTTGTATTTATATGGCAACAACAGAATGAATATGTGAGGTTACAGAATAATCGTAGGAAAGTGCATAGTGGGAACAATGGAAGTGGGTTGTCATGGGCGAATGTATTGAAGATGGGGGTTTGTTGCCAAGGTATAACATGGCTCACCCAACAGAAATTTCTCTTTGTTGCAACTTCGGGCAACCAGGTAATCCGACTTGTTTTATTGATTAGAAGAGTGGCCTCCAAGCACCTCGTCGTTTAAGCTTGGTTGTGGTAAGACTTCAGTTATCGATCCACTTGCATATGGGTTACTGTAATACGTCTTCGATCGGTTCACCTTGATCTGCATTCCGGTGAATTAATTTGAGGGAGCTCTACTTCCACTGGCTTTCCTTGTTTTCAGTTTTGAGGATGAATTCAACAAGTAGGATAACCAATGGTGTTTTCTGCATACTTGAAGAATTCCATTTTGCACCTGACGCCATCGGTTGGTTAGCATGTCATACCCAATTTTCTTCTACAACCATTGTCGTGTTGTTTTGACATTCCTTTTATTGTGTACACGCTTATTTTACCGTATTACACATCTAACCTTTTTCCTTTTGTTATAGCTCATGTTCTCTAGTTGATTAAAGCCTTACAATCAGGCGTTGTCTTCTAACCGTGGGCTGCTCATTCATTCTGTTCTACACAATTTAATCAACTAGAAAATGGACCGTCTTCTTCGCCCTGAACGATTCGATATTGATCCGAATTCCTGCGATGCTACTGAATCTTGGGAACACTGGTTTTTAACGTTCACAAACTTCCTCGACATAATTCAATCATTGAACCCTGATAAATTGAAAACTCTTATCCACTTCCTGTCTCCCTCCGTCTACAAACTCATTTCTGGATACACCGACTATGAAACCGCCATATCTGCTTTGCACTCATTATACGTTCAACCTAAGAATGAAATATTTTCACGCCATTTACTTGCTACTTGTAAACAATCCCACGCTGAAAATCTCGACCAGTTCATGCAGAAGCTCCGTAATTTGGCAAAGGATTGTAATTTTAAAGCTGTTAGCGCGGAGCAGAATCAAGAAGACGCTATTCGTGACGCTTTCATAAGCGGACTAATTTCCAGCTCTATTCGTCAAAGATTATTAGAACATAAATCACTTGATGTGAAATCCGCTTTCAATCAGGCGAAAGCACTTGATCTCGCTCAACAACAGGCCTTTCATTTACCCAATCTGTTCCCAGTTCCTACGGTGCAGCCGTTGTTGAATCAACCCATTCTACCGTTGCTCGAAATCATGATAATCCAGAGGCAACTGTGGCGGCAGCTCGTACGAATTGTTTCTTTTGTGGATACGATCGTCATCCGCGCTATAAGTGTCCTGCGAAAGATGCTCTATGTAAGTCTTGTGGAAAAAAGGACATTTCCACAAAGTATGCCGTTCGAGTGACAAATCGAAACATGCTTCTTTTGCTACTCCTTTTCTTTCTTCTGCCATAATTACAGCTGCAGCCCCAACCAGTCTTGCCAAAGCAGTTACTCAAATAATTGTCAATGGTGTACCTCTACAAGCTTTAGTCGATACCGGAAGCTCTGAAAACTTCGTTTCTGAAACAATCGTGCAACAAAATCGCTGGCCCGTCCTCGAATCTACTAATCAAATCATATTGGCTTCTACTTCCATGCTGAGCCAAACGAAAGGCCATTGCTTTGTGTCCCTCGTACATAAAAATGACGTCTACCAAAACATAAAACTATCTATTCTTCCAAATCTATGCGCCGATGTTTTGCTAGGACACGACTTTCTTCAACGCCATCGATCAGTCGAAATACCGTTTGAAGGAATGAAACCACCATTCTCTCTCTGTAGTTTGTCGGTCGCCCTGCTACCGCCAACATCACTTTTCACTCACTTACAACGAGATTGTCGTCCTATATCTACAAAGTCAAGAAGACATAGTCACGATGATGAACTCTTTATTCGTTCAGAAATCACGAAACTACTCAATGATGATATAATCGAACCCTCCCAATCACCTTGGCGAGCACAGGTTCTGGTGACAAGGAATGAAAAACACAAAAAGCGCATGGTTGTTGACTACAGCCAGACAATCAATCGGTATACTTTATTAGATGCGTACCCTTTGCCGAGAATCGACGACTTGATTGAAAAAAGTTCACAATTCGCGGTCTTCAGTGCACTTGATTTACAAAGTGCATATCACCAGGTTCCAATAAAGCAAAATGACCGACTCTATACGGCGTTTGAGGCTTGTGGCAATTTGTTTCAATTCCGGCGTATCCCTTTCGGGGTAACCAACGGGGTTGCCTGTTTTCAACGTGCCATGGATGAATTAATTCGTGACGAATCTCTTCAAGGAACGTTCGTTTACGTTGATAACATTACTATATGTGGGCGAGACGAAAAAGAGCACGAAGTCAACCTCAACAAATTTCTACAAGTCGTTGAAAAATACGGTCTGACTCTAAATCGCACCAAATGTATTTTCTCGGTCAGGCAAATCAAGTTGTTGGGCTATGAAGTATCTGCTGGTAATGTGAAACCAGACCCTGAACGCTTTGATGCCTTACTCAAGCTGCCTCCACCCTGTGATGCTAAAGCACAACAAAGAATAATCGGGATGTTCTCTTATTATTCCCAATGGTTCTCCCAGTTCTCCGACAAAATCCATCCTTTGGTTCACAATAAAATCTTCCCACTGTCCGGGAAAGCTTTGAACGCTTACACATCCCTGAAATCTGAATTAGTGCAAGCATCTCTTTTCTCGGTTGATCGTGACGTACCTCTCGTTGTCGAAACAGATGCATCCGATGTAGCAATAGCTGCTACTCTCAACCAAAACGGACGTCCGGTTGCTTTCTTCTCTCGCACACTCTCTCCAAGTGAGCGTAATCATCCCGCGATCGAGAAGGAAGCTTGCGCGATCATTGAAGCAATTCGAAAATGGAGACATTATCTCATTGGGTCTCATTTTAAACTAATTACTGATCAACGTTCCGTTTCGTTTATGTTTGATACGAAAATCGCCAGTAAAATCAAGAACGACAAAATCCAACGTTGGCGTATAGAACTCTCTCAGTTTTCCTATGATGTGGTGTATCGACCGGGTCCTGATAATACCGTAGCTGATGCCTTGTCTCGTGGATTTTGTGCCAGTGTACATTCGCTTCCTCAATTAAAGTCCATTCATGACTCACTGTGCCACCCGGGTATCACACGTTTATTTCATTTCACCCGATCTAAAAATCTTCCGTTCTCTCTTGATGACGTCAAATCTGTTATTCGGCAGTGCCTTGTATGTTCTCAGTTGAAGCCAAAAATTTTCGGTCCTTACAATGAGCCACTCATTAAAGCAACACATCCTTTTGAACGTCTCAGTATCGATTTTAAAGGGCCTATTCTTTTATCTACTCGGAATCGATATTTACTTACAGTAATTGACGAATTTTCTCGATTCCCCTTTGCTTTCCCATGTCCTGACATGACCAGCTCTACTGTGATTTCCCGACTCACCGAACTTTTTTCCATTTTTGGTATGCCCGGATACGTACACTCAGATCAAGGCTCATCCTTCATGTCCAGTGACATTAAATCTTTTCTTCATTCTCGAGGAGTTGCTACGAGTAGGACAACCAGTTATAACCCGCAAGGTAATGGGCAGGTAGAACGTCTGAACGGTACCTTATGGAAAACTGTTTCATTATGCTTGCGAGATAGAGGTTTGACGACAGAGCAGTGGGAACTTGTTCTTCCCGAAGCATTACACGTCATGCGATCTCTCTTATGCACTGCTACAAATGAGACGCCTCACGAGCGCATGTTCAAGCATAATCGCAAGTCTCCCGTCGGTACGAGTCTTCCTAATTGGTTGTTGATGCCAGGACCAGTCCTTTATCGCAGAAACGTTCGTTCCTCCAAGTATGACCCCCTGGTGGAAGAGGTGGAGCTTCTGGAGAGTAATCCTCAGTATGCCCATATCCGCTTGCCAGATGGTCGCGAGGAGACTGTCTCTCCGTCAACTGGCTCCAATGAATCAGTCGCCAAACCCATTGAACACTGACCCACCTGATCCAACAGAAACACCTCCAGATACCCTTTGTACACCTGACATACAGTCTGCCACTTCAGACATTTCTGGACCAACCACTACACTTCAACCAAATGTAGAACACCTTGTTTCACAACAGCAAAGGGTCAGGCCCTACAATCTTCGATCCCGTGAGGTTTAAAACTGTAACCGTTATATCACTCGGTCTTCCCGGTCGGGGTGAATGTCGTGTTGTTTTGACATTCCTTTTATTGTGTACACGCTTATTTTACCGTATTACACATCTAACCTTTTTCCTTTTGTTATAGCTCATACTCGTGTTCTCTAGTTGATTAAAGCCTTACAATCAGGCGTTGTATTCTAACCGTGTGGCTGCTCATTCATTCTGTTCTACAACAACCATTATCTCGTAACAAACGTGACCCATGATCTTGTTAACGATCCCTTGAGTCCATCTGATCTCATCATCACGGTTATCCTTGACGAGCATATTTTGTCCGATCCGTGATGTCTACTGCATTGGGATTCCGTTTCGAGATTTGTATCACCATAATCCACTTTATTTGGTGGCATGAGATCTAATATTGCTTTGGGTGTTTTCTTTATCATGACTTTCGCAGATGATTTGGCTCCAGGTACGTTAGGGCAAGAAATTCTCTATAACGTCTTACGTGTTCCCTTCCCCCGCGGATTCGAGCATTTATCGCTGGAAAGTGTCCATGAACCTCTCCACCTGTCCATTCGATTGTGGAGGTGTGCGGATGTGCTTCATTCCATGTTGTCGGCAAATGAATCGAACGCAGTGGATGTGAATTGGCTTCCATTATCGGTCAGCAATGTCTTTGGATAACCAAATCGGGCGAACGTTTCTTGCAGGTTCCTAATTGTTTTTCGAGTTGTGTTACCGATGGTGAGTATCTCTGGCCATTTGCTGTGAGTCCAAAAGTAGGAGAGGAGATATTTGGTTGAGTGGGCCCGCGAAATCCAAGTGAATTCTTGATCGGGATTCAGTGGGAGTAGGCCATGAGTGCAGTTCACACTTTGCGATGACTTCAATGCTGATTGACATTTAGAACACGAGCAAAAGAGGTTCTCAATGTGTGAATCCATAAGAGGTCAGTACGCGAAGCTGCGGGTTAGCGCCTTCATACGATTAATCTCGGAATGACTTGTGTGGAATTGTTTGAGAACTGCCCAACGGAGTTTTTTCAGAATTACCACTCTATCCGCTCATCCACGATTGAAAGGGCACGCTGACACTGTCGGAATTGTTCTTGGTCTTGCGCAGATTCCTGCCATCTGAATTTATGATATTGAAATACCTTTTGGAGTATGAGGTACTCTAATTTTGCCTCTCGAATTTGGTCAACTGTTACCGATAGCTTCACTGTGGTGGTGGTGTAAAGCAAACAGCTGACGCCAGCATCCAGA
>JACCGJ010004238.1:0-25645 GCA_013407085.1 Atriophallophorus winterbourni
CATCATCGAACAATATTTCGTAGAAAAATTTATTCAATGGTCATAATGTATGGAGTATAGGTAAGAAAACTCAAGGTCAGCTCGCGAGGTCTCAAGGTCCAGTACGTTGTTGACCCTCAAATAAAGGACAATTGACCTCAAATGGATCACACCACACGGATTATGGAACTAAACAGCAAACGGACGTTGTTAGCACCTGAACATTGAAATGAAAATTATGGATTAACAATTTGGGGAGTGGATTAAAAGGCCTTGATCTCGCCCGAATACCTTGAGTAGGTTACGATTAGTCAGGTGAACCTGGACCATATTTGTACTAGCACCTTTGGTCTGACCAAGCTTCTATGTCAGAAGTGAAACGTTATCAAAAATCTGTTGTAACCGATCCATCGCAAACTTTATTTTCACTCTGATTTTGTTGTTCAGTTGTCGAATGCGTCATGAGTCAAACCCGAAGGACAATGCGCCAACTAGTAATCACCCTCAAATCCCACATAACAAGAAAATGGATGTAGGTCATGCACTTATTAGGTAAATTAAAAAGGATGAACCACAATCCTAGCACTAATAGGCGAAACGCATAATTACAAAAGACGTGCGCACTGTATTTTTCCCGTTACACGATTTTCAATCAACCAGTTACGTTCGTACTAAATCTAAGTTCGAATCCCATTTTGGAGACGCTAAGTTCATCAGCTATGAGTGCTAATTACAAGCTTTCAAAGGATATGCATAACATCACACACCCATCCCACGACGGAAATGCATGCAAATGAGCTTTTTGTTCATGGTCAATGGTTCAAACCCAGTCTACATGATTGTGGGCTCGTGTGATTGAACAGGTTGTTCGTACCAAACTTACTCAACAGTGGCATATAATTGCACGAAGTTCTTATGAATTGCATTGTCCCCCGAGTGCACGAATTCCGATCACAACTTAACTATTTACAAAAAGGAACACATAATAGCTCTAGTCGCATGAATTTCAACGATAAAATACATCACAGTACAACCACGCACAAACACTGCAACATGCTACAACCGCACAAACGGACACTCACTACGAGCTGCAACCGTACGATATCATGAAAGTTGTACCAAAAAGAAAACATCACATATTTCCGATACAACTATTCACCACCATCTCATCACGCCAGCAACATTCTGTAGGAATATTCAACGACCAGATACTACAACATAATAAATATGCTCAGGAAAGTTCGAGATTTCAAAGAGTGGAAATCGCCAAATACCTTTTTGGAACACAAAAACCTATGCGGTGTCTGAATTTTAATCTTGAGTTTGAATCCTGCCAATAATCATTTCGAGCCGGCACAAGCGTGGTAGGTTGACGTTCCTATATCTACTCAATATCACGTCACTCAAATTGATCCTCGCTGGATTTCAACTAACAATCTTAAACAATGGTCGATGCATTCAAACACGCAATCATCAAATTGATGAAGAGATAAAGCTTCAATCATAACTTACATTTATAAGGAAATATCGCTCCACGCCAAACAAGACAACACCGAATTTGCTGACATTTACAGGATGTTATATTAAACAACCAACAAAGACATTACATCATTCAAAGCTTCCTAATTCTCTCTCTGGAAAAAGAAGGCGCAGCGAAGAAGCGAACGTGCGCAATGTCACGCATGCATCGAGCATTAAGCATGCATCAATCGATCTGTCCTGATCAACTCTTTTCTCATTAGTCTAAGTGTATACGCATTATCGACAGAATGCTTGCACTAAGAGTTCTGGTCGATCGTTGGTATTCTGTTTTGGGAGTTATAACATGGCTACACGTAAAATCATAAACGAGTCGAATATATTGTGAAGTCTCTATCAGGATTACACATTAGGCCAATAATGGTTTCGGGTTGTTGAGACTCATCAACTTAATGCTCGAGCACTTGATACCGCAGTGCTCTTACCTGAATTTCACTCATGTGCTAGCGAAAAACCTGAAAGTAATCTTGGGTGATCTTTCACAGAAGTTTTCTCAAACAACTGAGATTATATCTCAATTGGAATGTTATTATTCCGTATTATTTAAAGAGGCCATTGAAATTAAATTAACGTTTACGTGTGAAGGAGATGTAGAAACGAAAAAAGTGTACAGTGATACAATAATCTGAGAAGCACCAGTAAACGTTGCACATACTTCCAGTTAATTCAAGGTTACCCAAATGTTTTCCTTGGTGAAAAAACCGTCTGGTTTAACAATAACCACAGGATGATGAAAAATTAAAATGTTAGTGTATAAAACAAGATAAGCAACCAGATTAAACAGTATATAAATAGTCCGGAAACGAATAAATTAAAAATTGTCTAATTCTGGTTTAAAGTCGTGCAAGATCATAAAGTGTGTAGTGGCAATTCAAAGTCACTCGAAGTAATTCAAAGTGTTATTGGTCTAAAAATTAAAAAAACTTCAAATTAACCATAGCTCAAAAAATACGGAATGCATAGAAAAATAAAGAAGAAGAAAACAAAGAAGATGATGTAAACATATACTTGTCAAGTTCAGCTTGGTGCACAAATGATATATGGTGGCGAGAGTTTAATATAAAACAAACTCGGACAGCAAAGAAGAACCTGCAACAATTTGATCTAGATTGTGGAATGGCTAACTTGTAGCAATGAGATTTGCTACCACGTGATTCTTGTAGATGAAACAGGTGTTCAAATGGGTGATTCACCGTATGTAGAATGTTTAAAAAGCTGGACCTAATCGCCCCATACATGGCGGTATAGCAAGTCAAATGGGTTTCGAGATGCAGTTTTTTCATCGTATGACTTGTTGTATAGTCCGGTCACCAGTTTTGCATAGCGGTGGTATACACGATGTAGCAAAGTCATGTTCTCTTGTGACTATCAGGACCATTATTGAAAGGCGTACCCCATTGTTGACCGGATAAAAATGTTAATTGTCCGTGGGTGTACCTGCTTTCTGAAAATACGGTAGATGATTCTAAGGTGTGCCAATGTTTGGCAGCACATGTTGTATAGATCGGAAACATTTCCGATAAGATTTTAAGTCACTGCTAATCCACACATACAGGTCTTTATCATTCGTTACCCATAAATGATGTTGAGATCAATTATACTCCTGTCCCCATTCTTGTTTTTTGCATTATCTCTTCCTCGCGTTTATCATCCTATTTTTCCAGTCAGGCACAAATAATACATGAATTAGATTTGCATTTGACTAACGTGACTTTTTTTACTTATTCGGCCATTGTTTTTCTGTACTTATCAAACACTTCATCGCGTTATGCCATGTAGCATATCGCATCAAACGAATACGGGAATAATCCAACCTGTCACAGTGGTGCCATGTTCGATTGGAGCACAATCCAGGAGATGTTGCTTCAAGAGGAATCGAACCTAAGATGGTTGCAAAACTTAGGTTTCGGCTTGATAGACCCGAATATCTGAGGCATCAGTTAAGTTGGACAAATGAGCCTATTCTTATAATCGATAATATTATATTATAATTGAAGCGAATCCGTGCAGTGAGCAGTGTGTTGTCAAGACTTCAGTGGTTTCATGGAACTGCAGTTCAGAGCCACTGGTGGATTACTTATTAAGAACATGTTTTAGCAAAGTAGATTCAAAAATTATTTGCTCTTCAAAATGTGCAGCAAAATGTGCGCTGGACGTTTGTAATATTAAGCCCGATAAGCTTAGGTGCACCAGCAAAGGCGTTATTCATATGTTAAATCTGGAACATTGCCCAAAGTGGATTAAGAACAACAAACTGCCAACGGAGTTACTTGGTCTCAAGTCACTCGTAGCCGATAAAATTATTTATATGAAAGGTTAGAGTAGCTATTAAGATTAAAAATGGCTTCCTATATTCCCACTAAAGATGCGGTCACTGAATTGATAGTGCGGCATCATCAATTAAGTTGTGGACATTCTGGAGTCTTGCATGTGTTATCAAGTGTTCCACGGGAATACTGGATGCTGAAGTGAATGTCGGCAGTGGAAAAATTTGTTCGTTCATGTATTGTTTGTAAACACATGCACGTTCTCACTGCTAGCCGGCCATTGCGCCACTCCGGACGGTCACAACCGACGAGGGTTTTCATGTGTTTAGTCTTACCGAAGTTGATTATTTTGGCGAACAATTCACATTGATCTTGTGTAAAAAAATTACAACGGACACATTTCTAATGAACTTAAAGTGATTTGTACTTAGAAGATGAACACCAAGTGCGCTGTGTAGGTACAATGGATCTTATTTCTTTAGAGCTGAAACAGAAAACAAAGAAATTTGCCTATCACTTGATCAAAGTCGTATTACTGACGCGACATCTAATCGCGGTATGGCAGCGAACTGTTTCCAAAATCCTGTTATACATTTATATATCATACTCGCCTCAAGTGTTGTGCATTCATTATATTTAGCTAAATACCCGTTCGAGTAGATTGAGGACATGTGTTTTCTGTGTAAAGGTAGAGTTAGTTTGAAATTAGGTTTTTACATTGGAGCCTATCTCCACCCTCAAATCCTTTTTTCTCTGCAATTTTCAAGAATATGTGAACTCATATGGTACGTGAACTCTACTTAGTTCCCCACATTTACGAGCCTTCATTTGTTGAAGTTAATTCACAGTTTGTTCTTCAAGGAAAAAATGCACTCCGATATTTTTTTATAAAACAGACCGTTTTGAGATCTCCGTATGCAACTCCATAACTTTGTGGCATCCGAAAATAACGAAATGCTACATCGAACAACTTCCAGTATTTCATTGAAATAAACCAAAAAGAGGATCGAAACAAGATCTTATTCTCGAGGAACTCAGATAGTCGCTGCGATTGGTTTGATAATACGCTGTCAACAGGTACCATGAATGTGCAATTTGTTTGGCAGTCATTTGGCCAATTCAATAACATTTCCAGCTTCTGCAATAGTAGGCTTTTGTTAACATCATTGAAAGCTTCATAGGTAGCAGGTAGGAATTGCTGGTCCTCTTTCGGCCGCTTGTTTTCAATAATCCAGCGTTATCGGTAAAATAGATAAACAGGAATAATTTAGTCTGAATCCATGCTGTTTCCTCGAAAGTAACAGATTACTTTAAATGTGTTTCATTATATTGTCAACAATGTGTCGCTCAACTAATTTTGAAATCGCAGGTAACATGATAACCGTTCCCAAGTGAAAATCATCCAAATGATTTTTCCCGTTAAATATGAGTAATTATTAAATGTTTCAAGTCGAAAGGAATCACGCCATTTGCCAGCATGTGGTTTGGAAATTATGTGGGTGCTATGTATATTGAGTGCACAGTGCTTGTATCTGAGCGGTATTAAACCGTTAGCCCCGAGAGTCTTTCCGATTGATCTGAAGACTGTTCATACGGAAGAAAAAAAATTACTAGAATGTTTTCCGCCAATATACCATTAGAAAATTGAAGAATTTTGCATTTAACTATAAAATCTGGTGTAGTTTTTAAGTTTAAGTTGTGCTATCGTCCTCAAATAATGGCTAGCAACGAAAAATTATTACTAAAAGAAGCAAACTTGCTCTATTTTAGGCCATACTTAATAAGCAAACTCTTGTTTGGGAGCATTGACCAGTAATTGTTACATTAAATTATCCCGGAACTAATAAAATGTATTAATTATATAATAGTTCAGCTCTTAATTGAGCTCTGACATAGTGTATATCCCTTGTCTAAATAAATTTTCAAATCCATGACCAACACCGTTAAAGCTAATGTATTAGAACTTCAGTTAAAATTTACCATTTGAATTACGATGACTATAATTATGTCAACCTTATAATAATTGACATTTTAACGGTGTCATATTCTCGATAAAGCAGCGGAATTCCATAGAAATCACCTGGTTTCACAAATTAAATTATCTAGGCGTCAGCTCAGGATATAAAATCAAACGAAAAATAAGCCTATTTAATTTGAAGTATTGAATGGTCTTATAACAGATAATCAGAACTCAATTTATATATCGTTTTTGTATATCTGTATTCCCAGTCCAAAATAATGACTTCTTTCGGCACTTATTATGGAAGTGATGGCAGAGTAATATTTGTTAATCTTAGTATGAACCGAAACTCTTGATTTTAAAGCAGAGATCAAAATCAAAAGGAATTCTAAGGAATACAAACGTGATTCCATAAAATCATGAACCCAACTGATCTGCTTCAATCAATTTAAAATCAACTCTTGCTTTCGAATCTATTATTTAATTAGATTGGTTTACCATAGCAAAATTTTTCCACTCTTTATAAACTAGCTTACAGATCCTCGCTCAGATACAGTCAGTATGGAGATTTTGGCATGACGTTGTAAATTTGACGGAAGAGATAGCCTCAAATTCTTGATCAAGGAATTTCTCAGGATTTTCTCAATTTCATACGGTGAAGCAAAATAGATCGCCATTCTACTCATAAGCTTGCAAGGCAATTAAAATTTGAGCAGGCATACTCACCGTTCGGAGACGGATCAATTTCTTTGAGTTTATCGAAATGAACTCAGCGTGAACATAATATTCTGGTCCAATTTAAAAGAAGTCGATAGACCTACATGCAATAAATATATATTTAACAATCGCTTACTTTGTACGATTGAATTAAATGATGAAATATTTTTGCCTTTTTACTCAAACAGGGATCCATACAATTTTTGTTTAAGGTACGCATCTGTGTGAATAACTGATATGTATGAACTTTGTGAGCATTTCTTATTATTTTTCGCGATTACATGAAAGGAAACCGAGGATAAACTCTATGAAACTTCCCTAAAGCTATTGGAAATACAAAACCACCAATAGAACTTTCCGATTAAAATTTTCAGGATACATTCGTTGTTTCTCAGGCATTTTGATCTTGACTATATACCGGAACACAACTATTTGCTCATTTTTCGAACTCAATCGTGTATGTAATACAAATTTTAGGAACAAATTGATTACATGAGATTAATGTTGTCAGAAAACGTCTGAAGAACATTTTTCGAATGAAAATAGCTGAATTTTAATGTATGAATTTGCAATTATAATTCGAAACAATTTTGTTTTTCCGATCTAAAATTAAAAAGGTTGCTATTCCGCAAGCAGTACTCCGTTCAACAGAGTGTGTTCAAGGTATAGTGTTCATGTGATCAGTAATAACATCATAAAAATACGTAAAGATGAAACTAAAGTTTTTCATCAAAATATATATCTAAGAAAAAACTTAAATATCACATTTCCAACGAATATGTTATTTTTAACCTTTTATATATTGAAATCGATATTATTATTATATGAAAAAATAATCCCAAAATAACCTAACCTTCTTTGCTCCTTCGTTGGAAAAATGTATCACTATATTGATCACCTCAATTAAAATATAGTTTGATCGAATGATATAAATCCCCAGAAAAAATAAATATGGGTTTTCCCTGTTCATTTCATTTCATTTGCTCAGTACAGTAAGTGTTTAACGTGCCAATCAAGCGTCTAGAATTTTTTGGTAGGAAGCTGCAGAGAAGCAACTAGTATGGCAAGAAGTCAGCAAAGAAGAGTTATTTATTAAAAAACAGCACTCTTGCATTTACTATATTACCAGATAACAATGAAAATAGTGAACTACTTAATCTTGCATAACATTCAGGGGAGTATTCATGGTTCTTTATTTATAACCGTATCATAGTTAAAACTATTTAAGCCGCATTGAAAAATTTAGTTTAGATTCTGGTTAAAATGCAATTTACTAAAGGATTTTTTCATTTGGTTACTGCGTTGAACACACTGGAAATGTGCTTTCATATTTGATAACGCGTGTACTTAATTATACAATGTGAGATAAATAATAAAGTCACGAAACTTTATATTTTTGGAGTTATTTTGTAGCATAAGCTCTTTGAACCGCAACGAATATCCTAAACTATGCTCAAATTATCGGACATTTTTCAAAAATGCTATTAGATATTTACATATACGAAAGTATTGTGCAGCACTTAACCTTAGTATTGACATCTGTAATCAACTATTTGATAACTCATTAATCACGCTGGTGTAGATAAGCTGCACCTTGAGTCAACTACATGTAAAGACTAGTAAAAGTGACTGATTCAGTATTTAATTTGATCTTTGTGTCGTATGCTAAGTAAAATCTATTTTTGAAAATTTTCTACTGCTAATTAGAGACGCTGGTGATGCAATTTAAAAGTTTTCAATAAAGAAAACGAATATATAATGTATACAATTTAGCTCATTCATCGCTTCATAAATTCCGTAGATGATGTAAACGCAAGCGTCACTTCTCAAATAAATGAGATCCAATTGAGGCAATTCTGATTACAAAACATTTTAGGGGGTGAAAGTCATCTTATTGCGCAGTTTTTGATCGAGATCCACATGCATCTACTTTTTCTGTGCATAAATCAATTTCTGCCGATTTCTGAAATTCGGAACTCATTGCGTAAAGATTAGTATGTCATATGCCAAAGTCAACCGTGATAATATACCGAGATTTGAGATGGCTGCTGTGCGAAAAAACAATGCATGAAACGATGCGCGGATGTAATATGAATGAAGAAAAACTAATCGTTGCCAACTTCACGACTGAAAAATGTAACTGGTTACATGGATATGTTGATAGAAAACGAGTTTCTAAAATAAAACAATTATTCAATCATAAATGTTGTAGTTTTCTAAAGAAAATGTTTTCTATACGAAATACAATTATTTGTTATTTTCTTCTGCAAGGAAAATCAATTCAGCAACACTTTATTAGATACATTATGATTAATTCTGATTAGATAAGGTACAAAGAAATCAGCAGTGGATGAGACTGGAGTAAAAAAATTAGAATATATTTTGCTGGAGGGTGGGGTGAGTTACATTCAAGTCAATCTGAGTATGATCATTTGGTGATGTTTCTAGACCATGCACGATAATCAGTTCTGCATAAATTGTGTTGAAATTCGAAAGATTCAGAGAATATTAGTACGAGGTTATCTGAGTTATTTTGAATATTGTGCTAAAGCAACAAGTATATAAACATAGTGTTTTCAGTAGAAATTTGAATTCTCTCAATTATGTTGGGTTTTCACCAAAACTAGTTTTTAGTATACAAACAAATACCATGAAAGCCTCAACGCTGATAAAATCACTTCTGAATTGTGTAAACGCTTTCATCTATTTTTCATGAGTATAGTCGCAACCTAATGAAACTACCTTCAGAAATTGAACTGTCCAAATCGTGCTCTGATACTGCTTATCGCAGCGTGGTTTTACTCTGAATAATGGAAATTACCTTTTTTATAACTCAAACAGTAAACGCATTACGCCAACCTCGTAATTGACTTTGATACTCAAAGTAACACGCATCAGTGAAAATTGAAAACTGTTAACACAATCCGGTGAACTTCTCGTGTTTGATGAAACTTTGTGCTGATGAGAAGCAACCTCTTTTCTTCTATCAACCGCTGGAAGTAACAAAATATAAATTTTGAATTTTGAGAATGTTTCATTTATTATCATATTGCCTGATAAACATTTCCGGAAAACTCACTTATAATACTAACTGGCATTTTTTCTCTTTCCGACTCTTTGTAAATTGAATCGGCCTTCAATTCACGATTCTTATGCGTATGCTTGAAACGGCGCTTACAAAATAAATTACCTTCACACATCGAACAACGTAATTGTGCATCATTATTGCATAAACAGCACCATGTGAATTCTTATTTCACTTGCGTGCTACTCAGATTCTCGGTGGGGTCAATTCCATTTGAAGCAACAAGACAGGCCTCGGCGAAAGCCCGGAAAACTATTGCGCAAACATTGTCTGCATTGTATGCTGTTTTGAGAGGAGGCTGTTCGGCAGTTCCTTTCAACATCTTCAGGAGATATTCCAGTTCCGCGGTGGGAGGAATGGAAGTTGAAGGACCTGAGCTCTTCAAAACATTCAGACGGGCCAGTAATTCATCAAAAGGGTCCTCTTTCGAACATTTTGATGAATTTTGAGGACAAACAGAAACATTATTGCGAACAGATTTGGTCTATGGAATGTAATTGGTAAATGCTTTGGGTAGTTCGAATGTGGGAGGAGCAGGGAGATTTGTTATTTTATTGTAGCACTGCGTACAAACACGTGATTACTTAAATGGATTTTGAGGCAAATTGATTTTGTGAACAAAACACTTTAAAGACAATACTAGGTTGCAATTTTTGCAAGCAAGCTCAGGACGCGAGGACGTAAACTTTTTGCCACATTGAAAGCACGACATTTGTGTGACTCAAGTCATTCACTGATACACGCCACGAAAAAATCTGATGGACATTGATACATTGTTCGAACTCAATAATCTGAGATCTTATCTTATTACTATCCTCTTTTCATACTACCATTTCTAGTTCTCTCCTCATACCTGTCTAGAACTGGTCAACCTGACAGTATCTTAGTCCACGTACAGTCTCCGACTGTGTGGCACTTTGCGTGGATCAGGCTTGTGCGTTCATACCATACCAAATTGAATCAGCATGAAAATCATGTTGCAGCCTTCGATTCTATGAATAATTTGATGAAGCTAGATTATATATATATTTGCACAATCTGATACGGATATGGTGCCGTTCAACATTAAAAATTAAATGTTCAAAGCGAGAAGGAGGTACTAATAGGGTAGAAACAGTGAGAAAAGTCACAGTGAGAGGGAAACAGTGGGTAATTTTTTTGCCATTGTCCATTTGCACACATCATTTTTTTGAAATTTTTTTGAATTTTTTTAAAATAAAGGAGTAATAGAGATGATGCACTCTTTCCATTGAAGCTAGATTACATGGTTAGCAAAATATGTCAGTCGTATTTCTTAATATTTTGATGAATTAATTCTTGTTGATATTTCATTTAATTTATCATGAAGTATGTGATATTTTATTCCTAGAATCTGATCACAAATAGTTTGTTTTATCCTGATAATCAACGTAATTTCAAGTCTTTACCTAAACAACATCACGCGCTAACGTCATTATATATATTTTGGACTTTTAACTAAAATATATGCTTTGCTTTAAATTTAGCTTTCTGTATAGGTCTCTATCCGTTGTCTGACATAGAATTATTTCATTTATTATTACACAAGTCTTTACAGACGATGTGCAACAAGTATACCATGAAGAAAGTACAAGATGGAAGAAAAAAGGAATCAAGCGGGATTTTTTGTTTGTTTACACATGCCGTTTTTGATCTTTTTTGTTTTTTGGAATAACAGAGGGTCACTGAGAAACAGAAACACAAACACGGCAGGATTCTTGCCACTGGTTCCTTTCTTTTGCCCTCACACTGTGTGTTATCAGCCACATATCTTCACGGTCCATAGGACCCCACCCGGGTAAGCGCGATGTTCCCACGATTGCTAGTGGGGATGTTGGACGCTTGAGGGTCTTCCGCCAGGTATTCCTTTGTCCGCCACGGCGACGTTTCCAATCAGGTCCAGCGAGAGCAAATACAGCTAGGCGAGGAAAGCATCGCTCATCCATGCGGAGAACGTGCCCCAGCCATCTCAGCTAGCACATGGATATATGATCGGAGAGTGGTAGAGTGATCGCCGAGGACTGCCCTCCTGACGTCATCATTTATGACTCTGTCTTGCCAGCTCAGACGAGCAATGCTCCGCAGGCAGCGATGATCAAACGCCGGTAATCGTTGACTATCTGCTTGTCGCAGCGTCCACGTCTCGCAGCCATACAGTAGAACTGCTCGTACGGTGACCTGGTACACTCTACCCTTCAAGCGTAATTCAACATCGCGCGCCACAGATGCCGTAGCCCAGCGAAAGCATGGCGCGCTATTCCAATCCGTGCTGTGATTTCAGCTTTGATAACAATAGAATAGGAAAACCTTATATTTTTAATACACTAATTATTTGCTCTGGCTAATACTGAAGTTTTGCTTTTGTACAACGGTGGCTAATGTGTCTTTATGAATGTTTTCAAACTTTATATAAGAAATAAAATATATTATTCCTAACAATGTTTGTCAGCTTATGCTCACCTAATATTTGCGTCAAATTTTGGCTGTCAAAACAATAGTCAAATATAAACTAAAAGCGCATACAAAGTTTCGCAGCCTTATTATTATCCGAAATTAATTTGATCAGTGAAAGAATTATAAATCAAAACATGTTTATTTTGAGAAAACAAATACTTTTATTCATCTCCTGACTCGGATACACATTTAGTTATTTTAAACAAGCTAGAGCCACTCAATTAGCTGGAGTAACACTCGACAGTACATTTTGTTTAGTATCTAGATGCGTATATAAATTGAATGCATGATTTTAATGTGTTATTTAGAAAGCGTGGCTCGTTCCACTTCTAAATAATTTTCAATCAAACATCTCAATATTCATGACTATTTCACACAACGTAAATTAACCGTTTTTATGTAAAATTTGGTTTTCAGCATCAATGGAAATCACCTACGTTTACACAAAGAAGCGATCCGAATTCGGTCGCCAATGCAACTTCAGCGATCGAAATGCTGAACTTCATATTGATATTGACCCGGATCCTGATCTGGGGAAAAATTTCATTGAAATGAACCCGATCAATAGAAGCATTCAATGTTCCCGTGAAATGTCAGAGCATGAAGTGAACACGGAGAGATATCAGTCGGAGTCTAGAGGGATTAATCATTTTGAAGGAGGATGGCCGAGAGATATTAATCCACTGGAACCAGACCAAGTCACCCGGTATCGTAAAAAGATAGAAAAAGACGAACTTTACACAGCTACTGTACAAAAATTAGGCGCAGTGGGTTATTTGATATTCAAAATATTTTTCAGTTAATGGAACATTGCATTAAACAAAACAACGCTCTGAATATATATGAAAATTATTTTGAAGAATTAGATGATGGTGTATCTGAGGAACAGCCATCAGCGAAAACTATCAATATCCTTCGGTAGGTTTACTCAAGTATAACTAGCAGTTTAGCGATATGAACGAAATCAAAAGAAGTGTTTCACATATATCGTGGTTCCCGGATTGGCCCTCAAAACTTGCGGTTGCGTATTGCAACACAGAATTTCAAGCTTCATCGCCAAACGCTTCTTATGAATCATACTTGTGGGATATTGAGAATCCTAACAGACCCGAACTAATGCTTAAACCAAGTTCACCGTTGGTTTGTATCGAATACAACCCAAAGGACTCCCACACACTAATCAGTGGTTGTTACAATGGTCAGTTAGGTAAGTACTAATATCGATTGCGAACATTACAACTGTAGCATTTTGGGATAGACGTCGAGGATCGCAACCGGTCGAGGTCTCTGCTGTGGAAAAAAGTCACCGCGATCCAGCCTGGAGTGTTATTTGGATACAATCCAAAACGGGAACGGAGTGTTTCTCAACCAGTACAGACGGGCAAGTGCTCTGGTGGGATGTCAGAAAGTTGGCTGAACCAACAGAAACACTGTTTCTGGATCCCACAAAGAAGCAAGATTTTTCTTGTGCTCAAGGTGCATACATTCTGGAGTATGAACCGACAATACCTACCAAATTCATGGCCGGCACAGAACAAGTATGTATATATAAACTAGTACCACGTGTAGAATATTATTGTTATTGTTATTCTATGGTTATCATGCAACACTTCTGGGACTCATTACGTCGATACTGAATGCTTAGGCTAACATACAACCATGCCAAAATTAAATCCTAAGAGATGGTTAAAGGCAAGACAATTACAAAATCTAGCCAAGAGTAAGTAACAAAAAAACTGGAAGTTCTCTTCATAGTCATTAAAAACCGCGTTACGTGATTGAAACGAATTTTCTAACACAATCTTCTGAAAGATGTGCAGGCAATTTTGAGGTGGGTTTCGTAAAGAATAGGTAATGTACAGAAGAAGTAAAATGTTAAATCAATTTTACACCCAACGCCACGAAATCGACTACAAAAGGCTCGAAATTGAATCATTTGTATCTTAGAATATGTAGCAGTAAAATTTTGAGTTGAAGTTAAATTCTCGAAATTTATGACACTTGAATGCTTGAAATTTTTTTTCAAAGAGGTGTGTGTACTTCGGTTTTTGCACGAAAGATGGCTGTTAAAAGCGCCGCGTCGGTTACCGCTAGGATTAGTAAGGAAAAGTTCTAGTCATTTCTGGAGATCCAAAATAAATCAGCCGAATGATGACAATGTTATCATTTTATCTAATGAAAATTAGTGATCGGAAAAGCCTCGTTATCTACGACGCAGCTGATAACATTGCAATCATGTATGTTATGCAGAATGTGCTTTGATGACTGTCGTACATCACAAACGTATGATAATAATAATGGTGAGATAATCATTCTATAGGTAACTTCCTCAGACTGAAAAATTATCCTATTGATTTCACATTTTGTGCTCTATCGCAAATTTATTGATATATCCAGCTTATTTATTTAAAGTTATCTTCGCGCTGAGAAGGTATTGGACCAAGCCAAATGAATTTATGATGTCCAGGTAGCTGGAATTCGCAGCTACTTCTCAATTGTCAACCTGATGTAAACTTCGCGCATCAAACGCGCAACAACAAGAATCTTAGACCCGTGTTTTCAATGAACGAATCGATTATAATTCATGCCAGACTATCAAAAAATGATGTCAAACACATGTGAGAACCAAGCTATATGATTACAACTTCCGGCTGACTCCTTAAGAACTGTAACTCTTCTTTACTTTACTTTACTTTACTTTAGTGCGACTATCTCCTCCTGGAGGATGAGTCGGCTTCATTGACATCACGGATTGCAACCGCCCACGCTCGGCGGTTAGAAGCGATATCCGCGCAGATTGTAAGCCAGGTCCGGTCCCACGTGCGCCATCCGTAAACCGATCGTAGGCCAAGCAGCTCTACGTCCGATCTCACGGTGGCGAGCCAAGTCTTCACTTGTCCTCCGCTACGACAACGCCATTCTGCGCAGGGTGTCGGCGATAGTGTCATCCTGGTTAGTTCAGCGTCCGAGCGTCTCGGGATGTGGCCAAACCATCTCAGTCGGTGTTGCCGCAATATCGAACTCAGGCGAGGGATATCAAAACAACGGTGGCGAACCTCGTCATTCGTTACCCGCTCATCCCATCGAACATTAAGGATGCGTCGGAGACACCAGTGGTCGAAAACCTCTAGTTTCCGCATATCCTCCACCCGCACAGGCCACGTCTCGCATCCATAAGTGAGAACTGGGCGAATCGCCGCTCTGTAGACGCGCAGCTTGGTACGTCGGCTGATTTCTCTACGGCTAAATAGAACCCAACGTAGTCGCGAAAACGCCGTGCGCGCAGCTTGTACACGGGTCGGTATCTCATCCCTGGCTTGGCCTGACGGTAGCACGCACGAACCAAGTTAACGAAAAGTGTTCACCATCTCCAAGTTCTCGCCACCAATCTTGAGAGGCAGATGAGGTCCAGTGGCGGTGGTAAAATACTTAGTTTTGCGCCTGTTGATTCGTAGCCCCAGCATAGAGGCAAATGAGCTGAGGCGTTCCAACCATTGATAATGATTTTAAACGAGAGATGATAGCTAAAAGGTAATGCTGTTTGTTTAAAAACAACATATGGACCATTAAATTGACACAACAAAATGTAAAGAAAGGTTATAAATTTCAACAGCATACTTCAGTCCTCTCCGTGGCGGGTGGCACATGAGGCGAAGACAACTTCACGCCAGTGGTTCCGGTCTGTCGCTGCTCCCGTTGCCGTCTGCACCGTGAATCCTTGTGCATGTAGTTCGCGTTCCAACGTTCTGCGCCAAGTTTCCTTGGGCCGTCCCCTTTTTCGTTACCTTGCGGATGCCAGTGCATGGCTACCATCGTATGCGAACTAGGATCCATCCTGCAGACATGACCGAACCACGGATCTGTTGTCATCGTTTCCGTAGCAATGTAGGTTTTACGGGATAGGGTTGCTAGCCCTAAGCCCAACCCTCCTCCTTTCTCAGACGGGCTTGGGACCGTCCTTGGCGGAGTTAACAGCATACTTGATTGTGTTGAATTCGCGTTACGTGGTTCGAAAGCAAACAATGTTCACCACACACACGTACTGTTTACAATCTTATAGAAACCAATCCTGTAGTATTCATCTAATGTGCGAATTCAACGCGAAACCGGTCGTAAAATTTACATGATTGATGATTGACTAGAACAAAACGTTTTTATTGGTTAATTTTCTGATCAATCTGATTGAATACATGCACTCACTAAAATACCTCCAATGCATTTTGACAGGGGCTAATCATTTCTTGTAATCGAAAAGGCAAAACCCCAGCAGAAAAGATCGTTGCAGTCTACCCAGGTCATTTGGGACCAGTTTACGCTCTGCAGCGTAATCCATTTTTCCCGAAAAATTTCCTCAGCGTCGGGGACTGGTCGGTCCGCATTTGGTCTGAGGATATTCGTGACTCGGCGATCATGTGGACGAAATACAACGAGTGTCGTTTGTCCGACGGTGCTTGGAGTCCAGCGAGACCGGCAGTCTTTTTCACCACAAACCTCGAGGGAGCGCTCGATGTTTGGGACATTATTTTCAAACAAAAGGAACCTACGCTTCATGTACAGGTGGGTGATGTTTTATAATTCTACAGCAGAAACATTTTGTGTAAGTATAAAGATGAGGAACAATGCTTAGGGACGTACTGTTCCTAACTGATGAGGACGAACAGGACGATAATTTTTGTGGTTTGTGTGTGTGATGAAAATGCATGTAATATCGTATTTCTGTTTTAATGTCTATGCCGCTTTGTGATATTTCAGTATGAAGCACATCGACCCGCAATCACCAGCTTTCTTGAACAACAATGTTTTTATCTTGAAGGTTTTCATATATTTGTCTTCCGCTCTAAAAAAAACGTTTTTTCGAGGAGATACCTTTTCAAAAATTAATTTCACATCACGGAAGCGAGTAACAGTGCCAACTGAACCTGACCGTGATCACTTTTATCTGATTGTATTCGGCACATCAACCACTGATCCTTTTCATGTCTATGTGACTTTGTTTTCACTTCAATTCAATTTTAATGGTCTAAAAAGCATATAGCTTTACGAAAAACCACAGAATAATATGACAACAACGAATAAATATAACAAGCAAAAATGGGATTAGATTGCTTACTGAGCAGTTCAAGAATCAAGTAAATACTCAAATGGCAAAAATTGTTTTCGATTGGTGGGATAACATATGTAGGTGTATGGTGTTGAAATGTATAGTTTTCTTCGATGCACGGGTTTAGGGTCAAAAAAGCATCAAGGCTTCTCTTGAATGTTTGTGGGTCGGTGAGTTTACAACATTATCTGGCAGATTGTTTCAAGTAAAGCAAACTCGCACGGCAAAAAAATGTCGTCTGCTGTTGAGTCTCGAGTGAGGGACAGTTAGAGTGAATGTGTGAGCTCTTGTATTATGCGAGCTCCGTAAATTCAATAAGCATTGTAGAAGGTGATTTTCGGTATTCAAAATATTGTAAACCAGAATCAAATCCCCTCAGAGACGACAACGTGGATAATCAAATAAATTTAGTATTTTGATTCGCTCATTGTAGGGTTTCCGGCTGAGTCCAGTGACAAGTTTGGTAGCTCGATGATATATTCGTTGCAAAGTCGCAACATCTTTTTTAAGCCATGACGACCATGCTTGAACTGCAGATTCCATCGTGGGTCTGATGTACGTAATTATAATACAGGGAATTGTCTGTTTTGAGAATCTACCAAAAATTCTCTTTAGGAGTCACAATTTCAGAGATGTTTTGCGATAGACGTAGTTGCGGTGGCTCGACATCCCTAGGGCGTTGCTTATTAACACACCTAAGTCCTTTTGTTCCATGTTCCACGAGAGGCTGTGTGTTCCAAGGTTGCTTATTGATAAGGTCAAAACAGAGATAGTGGTTGGAACACTTTATTTATTTTCTCAGTCGCGACTATCACACTTGTTCTGCCAGAAGCAAAACGTTACCCAAATGCTGCTCTGACCGAATCCATGCCAATTTTTTTCCCATTATGAATGAACACACGATCGGTCCAAAACATTTTCCAATCAACGCATCACATTCACAGGTGTGCGACGAACCTTTGAACTGTCTTCGTGTACAAGAACAAGGACAATTAGTGGCAACAGGTTCACACAGTGGCGTGTGTACGATTCTCGAACTTTCGGAAGGATTTTATCAACAACCAAAGAATGAAAAATCACTCATTACGGCTATGTTCGAGCGAGAAACGCACAGAGAGAAAATCTTGGAAACGAGACATCGTGAGATTAAATTGAAGAAGACCAAGGCATTGGGAGGTGTTAGTTTTGTTGAAATTTTTTATTATCGGATTGCTTATATGTCTAGATTGCGATTAAAACCTGTACTCCGTTATTCCAACCCTTACATAATACATATTTTCGTAAGTATCCAATCAAAATGAGTCAACAATTCGGCAAATTAAACTGTCGTGAATACACAGTTTCTGTTTGCACTTTACACTTGTGATGAAGTTTACCCACATTTGATTCACGTCGAGCTTGAGGACGATTTTACCAGCTCACTAGATACATCCATGAGCAAATATATTTTTCGCAACTAGTTTACCTACATGAACATTATTTAAAAACGCTCTTTTCGTCATCCAACATAATGTAATTTCCGGGGTCTAGTAAATTAACACCTTTCTGAACATATCACATTTATGAATACATCAACCACTAAGTTCAAAATCATCCAAAGGTGTATTTTTTCACCATTATTATGTACATGCGCGCCTCACATCCAATTCGAGGTAGATTCATTGAAAATATATTTGGATTTACGGCAGAACAACTTTTATTGAAACTATTGGATTTCAGTTTGAAG
Source organism: Atriophallophorus winterbourni (assembly GCA_013407085.1). Lineage (NCBI taxonomy): Eukaryota > Metazoa > Platyhelminthes > Trematoda > Plagiorchiida > Microphallidae > Atriophallophorus > Atriophallophorus winterbourni. The sequence goes on from JACCGJ010004238.1 coordinate 18,847, forward strand.
AATCGAAATGATCTGATTAGGAAGATGCATATTGATGTGGAGATTTTGTAAAATAATGACAGCCAAAATCTTACCTGATGATTCACCGAGTTTTGAAAAATTACAGCTGTTTTTGTTTCTGATATTTGCTCAGAAAAGCTCACCTGCATGCACTTCCATCACTCGTGCATGCATGCAAATGAGCTTTTCCGTTTATGATGATGGGTTTAACTACATCAACGTGAATCTTGGCACATGCTATTAAACAGGCTGGTCGTAGCATACTTATCCAACAATGGAATACAAGCACAAACTTTAGATACACATGGTCACTTCTGCTTTCTCAACAATTATTGTCAGATTGCTCTTCTGCACAATAAAATAACGACATCCGCGTCAACTGACCTTGACCGAGATCTTTCGCTATTTTGTTAGTTTGAATATAAGCTGTGTTAGGCAAATCGGCCATTTGGTATCCGCCTTGCCTTTATGAGTTAACTGGCTTAACGTGGGCTTCTTATTGGGTTGGTCTGCTGAGACCGAATTAGACATGCTTTCTTGATCTGGCTATCACATTTGGTCTGACAAACCGTCTGTTTCCAACGAGAAACCATACTCCAAACAGCACTAACCAAATGCATACAAATTTTTCAATTATGTATATACCATTTTCTTAACAGCAGTAATCAATCATTGCCCTCGGAATTATATAACATATTAACCGTATGAATACTATCCGGAGATGCCGAACACGTATAAACAACATACTTAACTCTGCCTAAAAACAAAACCCAATAATAACTTGAAGTGCACTTATGCACGGCGTCGGGATTGATAGGTTTAGCCTTGGGAGGGGGTTGGGTTAACCCTGGTTAGACAACGTGCAAACTCGTATGTACATGAGCTTTTGTTGGTACACGCCGTTAAGGTGAACGTCGGTAGCCATGGCAATAGGCTATACGCCAAAATATCGTGTCTATATATCTGAGGTCATTGAAATATAGGGGAATGCGAGTCAACAACCAAGAAATTGAAATAATGGATGAGCATATAGTTTAAATTCCTTTTGAGTTCCCGGCCCTACGATCACTCAGGTATCGAGGCTGAATGTTGAATTCATAAATATGACAGTCAAATCGAATTATAATATTTGGAAAACCATAAACGACCTGCTAGAATAATGGCTTTCTAGATGTTGTCAGATTAAGAGTTATTTGAAGGTGTATAAGTGAGCAATTTACGTAATATTGATAATGTAATTCTCGTTCTGCTTGGATGTCGGGCGCTTCTTTCCAAACGAAAGCGCTATGTATTCGAGTATCTGTTGATATGCTTTCCATACCGTAAGTAATAAGTAAATTAATGCTGCTACGGCTGCCATACACCCTTTGTATTGCTCACGAAAAATTATATAAATTAACGTGAATAAATAGCGAACTTTTGTGGAAACTAACAACACTTGAATTATATCACGTTATCCCTAAGGTTCGATGTCAAGAACAAAATTATTGGTGTTGTTCGGGTGTTGTTCGTCGAGCTTGTATAATTGTGATTGACAACTTTCGAAAGATATTTTGCAAATGATGTCATTTAGCCTGATGACGAAACGTCCAATAAGCTATGCGAACAACATTCGAACAACAGCAATGATTTTGCTCTTGACCTTTGAATCAAATCTGCAAACTCCGCTCGCTTCAGTTCATGCTTTGAAACAAGCATTTTGTTTGAAGCACTTCTATTGACACTATATTATGAACCCACACTTGAAGCGACTTTGACGCCAAATTGAATATTTGTTCTGGATGGGCAAATTTCATCCATATCGATGGCCTTGCTCGAAGCGTATTTTTTTAGTTGATCATCGTTTTGTGTGATGTCCTTCAATTCAATACAAAAAATATGTATATTTTCTAGCACATTTTACTCGTCGTAGCGTCGACTAGACAACTTAGGGTTGAATGAGTGATTCCACTTTTCTCCGAAAACACCTGTTTAGGACAAAAATGATGCAACAATGACTAAGTACATACATCAATGAGAACGTTCAATTCAGATGCAAATTTAACGATTCAAATAATCGAAGTCGACAACAATCAAGTTTAAGAAGTCATTCTGCGAACGTTTCAAGACATTTGCTACTTCATCGTGCAATGACGCAGTGAAAATTCATAGTGAACGTTTCCACCACAAATAATAGAAGAAACTTCCGATTTTTATCCACAATATATTTCATCCTGTATTTTGTATTTGTATACCATCATTAGGAAGAAGCTGCAGCAACAGAAGCCGTCGAACCCAAAGAGATAGCCGATAGCATTAAGCAGCTGGAAGAGACATTCTTCGATACGATAGAGAAGAAGAGGAAGGAACGAGAGAAGCGGGAAGCAAAACTAGCGGAAGCAGCAAAAGCGGAAGAAGAGAGAATGGTGAGTATTCTTTCCAAATAAGTGACGCATATAAGGATGACATGTATATAGGTACATCTTAGCACCAAACTCTAGAACTATTTTGATATCACAAGGAACTTGAGGTTTCCAACAATGTTTTGTGTTATGTCTGCACACCGACAGCAGTGAACCACTTGGGGGTGAGAGCGAATTGCTTCAAGTTCACGAGGCATCACATATATTGGTTTTACCTTTTCAAATGGACAAATTTTCATGCAACGTGTCGTAACTTCTGAAAATACAATCCAGTTTACGACACCTTGTCTTTCAGAATACAACTTTTAGCATCGCTGTTAATGTGGGGCAGTCCAGGTTGCCACAAGAATTCGACCATAGAATGTGAAGAAGTAATATCTTGCTAATCATATCACTTTATGTTCTTTCAGTGCATACATCACGGGTTTTAATGATCAGAAATTGCAGGGTTCACATCCAATATTCACCAGGTCTTTAAAAAATCGGACCAAAAGGAGGAAATGATGAACCCATCTCTGGTAGATCTTAGTTATTGTTAACTGACTGCCCCGTTAGTGTTTTTATTGACGCATAATAAATTCAATGCAAGAAAAGGCTGGGATAACTTTGCGATCACAATTTGCAACCACCAAACTGTTCTGAATCCGGCCAGTTATTGTAATCCGACTTGATCAAAAAATCACCACTGAGATGGAATAGAAGTGAAGAACCCGGCCAGGATGTACCCGTACAATGAGGTTACTTTTTGAAGCTAGGTTGATTTTACCTTTAAGTTTAAACTCCAATAACCAAATTTGCCACCAACACGTTTCAAAGGAACCCACCAAAACGACGCCGGCTCCATCATTCACCTGCAGATCAAAATGTGTAAAGTTGAAATGAAGTTAGCAGCATTGATTAAGATTTGTTTGCGGGGAATATCGTCTTTTGTGGTGAAAATGTCTACACTAAATGTCTGACCGATCGGTTGGCGCGACGAGAACTGCCAAAATATTTTTTATTTTTATTTCTGATAATTATAAGCAGTGGCAACTTTACCATTTGACAACGCATCGTTTGAGCCAGAAATAATCCGATTTTCTTTTCATAAAAATGATCAGCAATAATTTGTTCATATTACATCCAACTATATTAATGCTGACTTTTCACACGTTATAAATCTAGCGCGATGTTTCTATCGAAGAAGAAGGAGAAGAAGAAGAGCATGAGGATGCGGAACAGGATCAAGACACTTCAGTCGAGGGCACAGAAAACACAAACGAAGAGGATGAAACTGGTCAAAGTCAATGAAAGAGTGAAAATGTATTATGTTTCCGTTGATGTTCTAGGCTAGATTTCTTTGTTGCAACTCAAGTACAATGCTCTTCATTATAATACAAACTATTTCTGGTTAAAATGAGAACAAAGAATTGTTTCAAGACTTACTGAACCTGTTCTTACTGTCTACACCTGATGACGCTAAACAGCCAGAAATTGGTAGTGCTGTATAAGGGATGGGGATGTTAGCACCCAATACAAAAGAATTGTTTTGTTGTTTCTGTCCACAACGTTTAAAACTGAGTGATCGTTTTAGGCAGAATATATCTCCTAACTGTCGACGGCAAGAATTATTCAAATGACTCCAGTGACCGTTGCGTTTTTTTCGGCTTTTGGACATTAATTCAAAGCTCTAAGTCACTCGGGTATTTAAAAAACGCTTATAATTTTCAACTTGAAGGTGGCCAACATAGTGTCTAACTTATTTGGATTTTATTCAATTTCAGTGGGATTGTTTTCAAATTACTTTATTTAACGATCAGTGAACCCATCAAAACTATTCTCTATTTTATATATGCAAATGTTCTTCAATCAAGCATTGGTTTATGTTTCGGCAAATGGATAACTTGCTGTACACATCCAATAATGCGACATCAAATTTCATCACTCATAAGATTATTTTCTGCAATGGCTAATCACATGCAATTTAGTGTACAAATATTTCGAATCGGAGCTCTAAAATCTATCTTTCTTATTGCTTACGGATTTCAAGCGCAAGTCAAAGCAGTCTGTGTTCATGATGAAAGAACCTAACCTGTCAAATCATAGTTTTATCTAGAAGGTAGTTGTTCGGGAGTAATGTATCACATTCCATGTTCTGTCTATCATCCGTAAACCAAAAAAACGTATGTTTATATCTCCATAATCAGATCAAGTTGATCTGGTCCGATTCATCGCAAGTCGAACCAATAGCTTCATCCTACATTGTATAAGATAAATACGATCAAATGCAAAAATACGAATGTTCGGTGTTTAACTAACAAATTAGCTGAACTACGCGAGCTTTGTGGCAGAATTTCACCCGATTTGATTGCAGTTACTGAAACTTGGTTCCAGTCCTACATGACTGATTCTGAGCTCTCGATTCCGAGGATGTCACTGCTCCGTTGCAATCGCCTAAGATCCGGCGGTAGAGTTGCAGTCTACTTTAATGAACTTTAGCGCTGTGTAACGAAATCGATCACCATGACCTGAGCCTCCCTGATGCGATGTGGTGTTCAGTAAGACTAGTCAATGGAGATGAAATTAAAATCGGCATCATTAACCGCTCACCATCATCCGAAAGCTCATTCAATGATATACTAATCGATTCATTGCACTACATCATACGCTGCCAGACTACGCAATTGCTGATTATGGGCGATTTAATCTCCCGCATCTGTTTTCAAGAAGTGAACACACCCTGCATTCGCTTGAGCATACATTCGAAGAGGTGATCGAAATTACTTTACTGCACAACCACATTGACCAGCCAACTCGCAGACGGGTTCTTGACAAACCTTTAATTATTAACATTATGATAACGCCTGAAGCAACCGCGTTAGAGGATATTCAATACCTAGCACCACTGGGAAAGTGTGACCATGTGGTGCATGTCCTTGATAATGCATGTACTGCCGAACGATTGAGCGAACAGACAAAATTCTTCAGGAAAATACAATTTCAATCCTTAAATGTCAGTATCCAGGATACACACAATTAGGAGTTTGATTTTATGGATTCGGGCTTATATTGCAATACATTTCTAAATTATTTGAATTCGAAAATTGACAAAAATTCGATTTTTATACTTCAAAATACAACCACAACTACCAGTTTTTATCGGGAGTAGAACTAAGGAATGTTTAGCTATAACGAAAGAGTCTTGGGTAACACATAAGAATTTTGTCACGGGAACAACTTGGAAGCGATTCTGTAAGATACGGAATCACGCCACGACTCTTGTAAGAAAAGATCGCATGCAGTTCCAATGTAATTTGCTTAAGAGAATGGGCAAGAATTCTACGCTTCTCTAAAAGATAGTAAATGAGCGACCAAGAAGCAAACCAGGCGTATTCTCTGTACAAACCAGTAATGGATTGTCTCACTCTGCCCAAGATACCGCCGATGCTTTATCAACGTTTTACTCGCTTGTCTTCAATCCTAAGTGTTGTATCGCATATCAAGTTTTACTGAATTCTCCACATTTGGAATTGTTAAGCTAAATGACTGTCAATGAATATAAGGTTAGGAGGGAACTTTGTCAACTAAACGAAAAGTGTCCCCTGGCGCAGTCAACATTACCCTAGCCATACTTCGCGGATGTCACATTGCTTTGACTGCTTCTCTCACGTGCTAATTCAATATCAGCCTACATGAAGAGAAAAAAATCCACATCAATGGAAAGCAGGGATGATAACTCTTATTAATAAATGACGGTAGCCCTCTAGACACAGCAAACTATAGACCGGTTACTCTACTTCCGTTGATCTCTAAATTAATGGAACGCATTGTGACTGCACGCATAAGAGAACATTTTGAAAACCAAAATATTTTGACCGCAGCACAACAAGGTTTTCAAAGTGATCGTTGCTGTTTATCTAACATTCTTACAACGTTCGGGGATTGGACCAAGGCACTAGACGAAGGTGAGGCTGTACATGCTTGCTACATAAATATTTCCAAAGCTTTCGATAGAGTCAACCATGCCATTCTAATAAAAAACCTTGAAGCTTATGGAATAACGGGAATGTTACTGATTTTAATGAGAGACTTACTGATAGACACGTCCAAGTTCGCGTTGCAGCACTCTCTCTAGAAAAATAAAAATAACATGTGGAATTTCGCAAGGCTCGGTGCTCGGACCTACTCTGTTATTGGTGCATGTGAACGATATAGTTAATTATATTGGATTAACTTGATACTGTTTGCTTATGATATTTGAATATGGAAACGTGTTAAGTCTCTTAATGACTGTATGACATTGCAACGGGATCTGTGCACCTTATTTCGTTTATCCCAGAGAAATGAGTTACCACTTAACTCTGCGAAGTGTAAAATGCTGCGGCTTGAAAAATCCCTTTATACAGCTAAACCAACTT
>JACCGJ010004239.1:0-30056 GCA_013407085.1 Atriophallophorus winterbourni
CCATAAGCACCTTGAGTGCTTGACCATGAATCATTTTGTGATTCAGTGTTTGAACATCGTACCCTATGTAACAGTGGCATTCAAGTATAACTTTGTTTACCACTTATCCACTGTTTCAAGGCTCACTAAACCAGCGTGTGTAGTATCCGGGTCAATCAATCCGTTGTTAATCAATGGCGCTTATGTGTCTCACTTGAAATTTGGGGATGCATTTTCGAGCTCAAAATCGAAACTTTAAAATTGCTGTTAATTTCTTTCGGTATATCAAACCACGATGTCCGCTTTAGGTTCATTTTTAGAGTATTTGTTTTGCACGAAAATAGATGTTTACCTTTCTTTGTTTATAGTGCAGACGAATTACACAGAATCCCTCGAATACATCAAATATTCTGTTTTATTAGTTTTGTGGTTGCGTGATCAGCAGCGTGTTTATCGTGCACCCGTAGAGGGTAGTAAATAATCTTTGAAATTTTCCAAGTTGTAGGTATAAAAGTTAAAAGCGTATCACGAATTTATTTAAATAATAGCTGGTGCTACAGAACTTACTTTTCTGTTTTCCATTAACGCATATTTCGATAATGTTTTCATTCAATGCATATCTTAAAACAAAAACGGCATTTTTCAATCGTGACAGTTTGGGGCGAATTCCAATCTGACGTAAGATGTAAGAAAAAATTCAAAACTCTGGCCACTGAAAATCACATTTTTGCAAGTGTGAATGTGGTTGATGGAAAAAATGGATGCGATATGGTCTTGAGCAAAAAAAATTTTACCAAAAAAAAAAAAACTGCACACGTTTTATCTGTTACTCTTTTCTGCGAAAACAACAAACATATCCACAACATTTGGCATTTCGTCACTCAACCCCTACCAACAAACACATACAGTAAAGTTACAGGAATACAAAAAAAAAATTGGCATGTTGGAGAAATGTTGATTTCCGAGTGAGCTTTGAAGGCCAAAGCCATATTGGATAAGGCTGGGAACCCCCACGGTTTCGGAAAAAAAAAACAAAAAACGGGTTGTTTAGTCACAAACGCACCATAGACACGTGGATGTTGGAACACGAGAACATGAGAAATCCGCTTAAGCAATCATGCCGGAGTGTAGTTGCAACCTACAGCAATTTAAATCAATTCATGGTTGTTTGAAGAATTGCTCTCAGTGTCTCAATAGTGTGTCCATATTGATGATCAAAAGTTGGTTCATTTTCAAACTCGCACGTCGCTCGGTGATTCTTCGGTTTCACTTTGATTTACCTGAGGTTATGTAGAACATTTAGCTTGAATTACCGTGGGCCATACTATCGATAAGCAAATTAACAAATCGAAAACTACTGCTATGTCAATCTCATTTGGGGGTTGATCAAACAATTGTCCATTTTGGTTTCTGTGCGAAACATGCTTTCTTTATTTGTTATACACAAACCTGGCGAAACCCTCACGACGACAAAGTAGACAAAAACATGAGCTGGTTGTTTAGGTCACTGTACACCACTCAGCGGTAAGATCAAAACAGAGGTGGTAGTTAGAATGCTATTTAGTCATTTTCCTTTTCCTGACTATCACCCTTCGAGTGACGAAGCTTGAGTGTCCAAAGTGAAACTGTACCTGAAAACTGCTCTAACGAATTGCATTGAAATTTCTCTGCATTATGAATACACCATCGGTCCCACACCTATTCCAATCAATTGCGATTAATTGCTGTTCTACTTTTTGCTCAAACGGATGAGCCGCCCATAAAATTTGAATGGAAAACTGATACATCTCTTGATTGGAAAAAGTTTGACACCGATCGGAGAATCATATTCACGAAAACGACGGTTTTAATGAAACGGTTAGAGCGTAATTTATTAGTAGCGTTTCACTTGTCAGTACGAACAGACATCAGGATTGTCCGTACTGTCACCCTTGGTCTGACAAAGCTTCTGTGTCTGAAGCGTAACGATACAAACCAACTTTCAGTGTCCTGATATGTGGATGATATGAAAACCTGGACGCGAATCAGTTCTGTAGATGACTGTGCGAAACTGCGAAGGGATTTGGACAACGTGTCATATTGGGAGGGTATGAATGATTTGGCATTCAACATAAGGAAAATCAAAATGCTGCACCGTGGCAAGAATGTTCTGTGGACATATCGATTGGGAACTGAAAACTTGACATGGAGATCGTTGGAAAAAGACCTTGGAATATGGATTAGTGGAAACCTGAATTACACGGTTCGATGCCAGAATATATATCGAAAGACCAGCAGATGGTTAGGTATATTTTGAAGAATATTTGGAAGATTCTCGCTGTTAACGTTGCCAAGGATAATGAACGTCTACCTTCGCCCTACGATGAAGTATGCGGTCGATGTCTGGGCTCCTTGGCTGCGAAACGAGATTGCTCTCTTTGATAAAATCTATCACAGAGCAACAAAGTTAGTGATGGGTCTTCACAATGTTCCTGACATTGAAAGATTGCTACGTCTGGGTCTTTGTGACTTTACTCAAAGGAGGATTGGACGCGATATTATTTTGTGTCTACCAAAGAACATCACAGTAAGACACTTTTTAAGTGTGTGATGAGAATGTGGTTGACTCTCTTTACCTGGCGATATTTAAAGCGAAATTAAACTTTTACATGCACAACATCATTATTCGTGAGCCATAAATTTGATATACTTTATTCTATATCAACTATTATTTGTCACATTTTCATTCATACCTTAATCTTGTGGTGTTGTAAATTATTAAGCATTTTAAAACAAATTATTGATTCGTTGACTCCTACATCTCAATTAAAGGTGTCCAAACATCACGAAACCAGTATGGACATGTGAAGAGTGTAACGGTAACAATATCCAGGAATTGTAGCTACAATATTTATCGATGAATAAAATAGAATGCTCAAAATAACTCACCGAAGGTCAAGCTGGGTTGAGGAAATAGATTGTGACAAGTCATTTATTGATTTTCCACCATATCGAAGAAACAAAATATTCTTCGTGAGTTTTGTTTTGTCAACACACACTGCATTTTATGGCATCTTAAGCTTAGAAAATTTCGGTAATCTATTAAGGATGTTCAACGACTTCGGATGCATTGGAAGAGTTGGGTAATTTTTAATCGTACGCGTGTCTAAACAGGTAACGGCTGAATTCAGTAAAACAAAAATAGACATTTACTAGTGTCTAATTAATTTTTCGGATTCCTTTGGCAAATTCCTATCTGGCCCTTTTCAACAAAAGTTGAGACGAACGAATTCCAACAATTTTGTTATTTTAATCAATCATTTTTCAAAGGTGATCTTGCTTGATTTATTTTCCATCCGTGACGCATCACGAGGCTACCACGTAAACAAAATAACCGAATATTTTATGTGCACCGCGCAAATCGAAACAATATTTGGGCAGTATTTTGTCAAAAAACACACATCTTCCTTGATCAAAGTCAGGCCGAAAACTGAACTGGATGTGAAGTTTTTGATTTTATCATGGCATATCGTTTTAGAAACGTTGGTCAACTAGCGGTTAGCATAAAGTTGCTGGAGGCAAGATTTTTGTACTTATTCGGTTTTGAACATTGTACTTTGTCGTTACAGCTTGCGATGTGCCTGTAGTAACTCGACACGTAGGATTACACAATCCAGAAGTTAAAAGACTACATATGGAAAGAGATACGGTCAGCATGCTCATTCCTAGTGAGATTATAATTGAGGTTGTGAGACTGCAACACAACCTCGTGTCGGCAGTTGACATTAAACGTTATGTAGAGGTATTGACACATGACAAAAATAATTAAGCGACTTTACGAAATTTCGAAAGTTTACCCAAAGTAGACTGGTTATCTTAAAGCGAAGAAACCTCTTATGAAAACAACAGCTTACTCGGTATTCCCAACTATAGCTTAGTGTGCATCGACAGAATTGACAAAATGTACGCTCCACACACCACATCACTTATATATATGTTTATCGAACAATCTACTGTTTTTATTCACTCGTGCTGGTACATATTCACAGAGAGTGCATTGCTTTGCACTAACTCTTTTATAAAAAACGCTAAAGGACTATTTCGCGGGAAATTTGAATTTTGTTTCAATGGTCTATCGTGAAAACTAAGTAATAATCACGGTTTGACATTGAGCTTGACGCGTAAGTACCGGTTCATTGGGTCATGCGATGCAGTAACACCAAAGCTGAGAACTCTCCCGTGTTGAGGGAATAACCTTTCGTGGACAAGGTTAACATGCGTTTGAACAAGCGAGATTTCAATGCAACCCGTTGGTAAATTGAAAATTAAAAGTCATTACCCGCACAATCGTGACCTCTGAGGATTGTGGACTGGAGTATCAATCAATGAAACAAGGATATTAGGCGATCAATGTTGTGACAAAAAAATCGATCAAATTTTACCCACTTGCTCGAGAGCTCGACCTCGATTTTGGTGATGTAGACGATACAATTTTTTCTGAAAACTAATTTGTCTGTTTTAGTGTTGAGTGCCAACCTTCCTTCCAGTCATCCCAAAGAAAAATTGTAGATGTAATAAGCAGCAAAAATATTGCTGGTAACAAGTGTGAGACATCAGTATTCTTGTAAAACGAAACAGGTTAATTTTGACGCGTAAGTGCTCAACGATGGGTGTATATTTGAGCATCCCTCCGAGGACTTTTAGCAGCGCTTGAAACATTTCGATTTTGATTTTGCAAAATCGGCGCATATTGGAATGAAAGTGCGTGGGGAGTGAGCACCGAATGGAAAATTTTGAAGTTTTTAATTTGCGTGAAAGTATTAACTCGAAAAAACGAGGTTTTAGAAATTGAGGAAAAAATAAAGGTGCTTATCATGGTTGTTTTGAAACCATTCCGTTTATTTAGTCAGGTTGCAAGACCAAACAGCAACGCTTTAAATAGACCATACATGGTGGAGATCACATCAGTTTCACTTATAGACCGAAACCGCTTTCTAACCGTTTGCTGTCATCAGGTGGAGACAGTAAGATTTGATTTAGTGAACCTTTGAACAGTGTTATAGTAGTAAACAAAGGAAATCGTCTAAGCCCCTGCTACATAGGGTTCATTACAAAGAACCACGATGTTCGAATAAAGAATCACAAAAGGATTCCTGGATACGAACTCAAGACGCTTATAAACAAGCGTGTTCAGTCATGTGCACGTTTCCTGACAACATATCCTTAAGACTTGGTTGGACCACCATAAGTTTAACTTAGGCGATTGCAATCAAACATTTTAGACCAAAATTATGCGTCTAAAAACAATGTTTATGATCTTGTTCAACTGGAAAATCGACCCAACCATTTTAAACAATTCATAACATCGAATTTTTCATATCTTTGACAATAAACAGATGCATTTTGCTTTCATTTAAGGCATGTATTTTGAAAAATAATTGTCGCAAAATACTGAAAAGGAACTCTTCCACTCTGATCAAGATCGATTTTTAATTTTTTGGTGCATTCATTTTAGAGGTCGATGCGAAAGGCAGTAGGTCTAATCTTGTGATGTAAAGTATCTGCGGGGCGAAGTTCATTCACTGAACTAAAAAAAGTAGACGCGGTGTTGTTACAAACTTATGTTTTACTCACAGTCCACAAGGTTTAGTCAAGCAAGTAATCACATTCAAGCTTCCCAAAAATCTTTTGCCAAGCTCACACAAGTTTTGCCACACGTTGCTTCTGTGATGCTGTGGATGATTACTAAAATTTCCATCGGTCGTTTTCAAACATAAATTGACATTGCTCCCTTCGCAACATTTGACCGCAGCCATTTGAATCACTGCTTGATAACTTGAAGTTCATCACCACACCAAATGACCGCAAGTTGGATTTGTTCGCTCGTGGCATAGAAATATGAAGACGAATGAAATGCATCGATGATTTTTCTCAGCTGCAGAACGACTTGAATTTTCAAAAGTTAAAAATAATCGATATGGCCCCATCACTGTTCTCATAAACGAACAAGTTTAGAGATCACGTTGTACAACTAACAAAATTACCTACATGCCTAGATTGGTAGGGGTTTTAAAATCAATTTACTATGTGAAGCTGTTTGTAAACGTGGCTCTCGTCTGATACACAAGCTAAGTGGGATCTTTTAAGATTTTTCTTCCGGATTATTTGCTCAAATATATATATATATCTATATTAATTCTTGAATTTTGAATCTGAACTCATATCACGAATTATGAACTGTGGTAGTCTTTCAAAAATTACGATGGGATTTGTGCAACTTATTTCGTTGGTCCCAATCAAATGAGTTACCATTTAATCCTGCGAAATGTAAAATGCTGTGGCTTGGAAAATCTCTGCACCACACGTATCAGCTTGGCATGCAAGATATCGTATGGACCACCGCAGATAAAGATCTCGGTATCTGGGTGTCGTTTAACCTTAAGCCGAACATCATTGCCGGATAGTGTACAATAAAGCTTGCCGTAACTTGAGTCTTCTAGAAAGAATATTCAGGATTTTTATCCCTGAAACCCTACCCCGGTTAATTAATACGTATATACGTCGTGTTATAGAATATTCCATCCATGCCTGGGCACCATGGCTGAGGAAGGATATCGAACTACTCCACAGGATTTATCATCGTGCGACAAAGTTGGTCTCCCGGTACAGAAATTTGCTTTTCAAAGAGCGAATTTTGAAACTGAATCTACACGATTTTACCCAACGAAGGATATGTAGTGACCTTACGTTGACATTCAAAATCCCGCATACTGAAAACCATCTCGTTAAACACTTGCTAAAGCCCAATGGCCGTACTCGAACACGAAAACATTCAAAGGCTTTCCGCATTCTCGATTGGATATACGTCGTAATTTTTTCTCGGTAAGAATTTGTTTCACTTGGAACTATTTGCCTGAAGAAATCACACGCTCAGAATCTGTTGAGGTTTTCGCTTCCAAACTCGATGAGTTAATGATGAACCATGCGGTATGTGACTGTCCTTATTGATTTTTGAGATATTTTATAATTTTATTCCATATACCTTGTCATCCTATGGTTATTGTTAAGCTTACTGCTTTTCTACCATAAAACATTCTGAGTTCTGAGTCTATTTACAGACGAACTTTAATTTAAAATTAGGATCAAGTTATTGAAAATATGTTTAAACGTGACTTGGAATCGAATAAGCGAACAGTTTTTAATAACATGCTCACAGAGTGAATCTGGCTTCAGATGTGAAACGTCTATACGCTCGTTGTTGAAGAGATAATGCGATACACCAGCAAGATGAATTATACTTTTTGACTCTTTTTTCCTTTATCAGTATCTTTTCCACATTTATCCCATCCTATTCCCTGTCACCGAACAAAATAAATGCGGAAATCTGCCGCAGAATCTATCGATAATCAAAAACAGATTTTTCATCTGTATTGAAGTAGAACGATATAACAATCGATTCGATTTAGCTCACAACAATGATCAAAATGGAATTGGCATGCATTGGCGACTGGAATTTTGAAAGATTTCGATCGATCGCTCTTATCAGTTTCACAAATTGACTTCAAAATAATACTGAGTTATCTCGACGTCAATTGTGGATTAAACAAGTGACTTATGAAAAAATCGATAAATTATTCGAAGAATTTTAAAGTAAAACCCATTCAGATTTTAAAAATGGATAAGACAGATGTTGAAATTTCAAAAGGAAAGATTTAATTTTTCTTTTTCTTAAATGCTATGCGATTTAATTTTGCGAGCAGGTCAGTCTTCATAATCCAAGGTTGTAGAAAATTTGTTCAAATATAAAATATACCATATCAATTATAAATAAATCAAAAAGGTTGCACTACAGTTTCACATTAATAAATCGAGCTATTTAATATTGTTCAAATTTCAATACATATAAGCTCTTAATCACTGATCTCATAAATAATTTTTTAAGTAAATTACAGCAAAATGTGACAAATCATTGACCGCGGAGGCGATATCGATCCTCAATGATGAAAACATTCCTAGCGTATGCTTAGAGCTCAGCATATATACATAAACGTATCATTTGAAACTCTAGTTAAAGCTCCGAACTGTAGGTTTGCCGATGCAAATACCGAAAAATCGGATAATATAGTCTGTATTGACAACTAGATAAAATGTACATCTCAGCAGATCACTCTACGCGAATGCTCAATTTTATAAGTCTATTACTACCTCAAACGCTACAGGATGTGGCGTAACTGGAAATCTACTAACATGCTTCGCACGTTACTTGTCTGAACGCAAAGCGAAAGTTAGAATAGATGGCGAACTTTCCCGTACTATTGAAGCTACGAGCGGTGTCCGACAAGGTTCAGTACTCGTTCCAATACTGTTTTTAATATTTATAAACGATCTATCGAAACTGTTGCGATGTAAACTTGTTATTTTCGCCGACGACGTAAACATTGGGACGAAGGTCAACTCTGTTGAGGATTGCCGCGTTTTACAGGCAGACTTAATTAAGCTGCACCAGTGGTCAAATCATTACAAGCTGCCCTTCAAATTGCGCAAGTGCCAAATGTTGCAAGTTGGGAAACCTTTCTCATTCTCATAAATACTTGACAGTCAAGTGCTTGAGTGGGGTATATCGCAGACAGATCTCGGTATCTAGGGTGTGCGGAGATTTGAAAATCTATCTGCAATACAAGGCCGTCTACAAACGTGCATGCAGACGAATTTTCAAACGTTTTCCACCGCACACATTGTCAAATATACTCAATACCTACATACACCCAGTTGTGGACTATACAGTTCAAGATTGGACACCATGGATGGAAAAAGACACCTCGCTCCTCGAAATGGTTTATCATAAGGCAATCAAAATGGTTACTGGATTGTATAATCTACCCTTTGAGCCACGACTGACTAGACTTGGATTGTGCACACTCGAGCGCAGATACATCCGAGCTGACCTAATTCTGACATACAGAATAATCCGTACACGGTCCCACCCACTCAGACAACCCTTTACAATTGGTTCCAATCTCCCGACCCGCAGTCACAACCTACCCCTTTCAGTCTCACATTCCCGATTAAACTGTCACCGAAACTTTAACGCAGTCCGTGGATGCTTTTTGTGGAACAGCCTACTGTCAGAAATTGTTTCTTCATCAAACAAAATGATATTTAAGCAAACTCTACGATCTTTTATGTTGCATAATACTGCGTTGGCCCCAGTTTACTGATTACTTCTTACACACAGACTTGGAAAAACAAATATACCCAAACATATATTTTCGGTCGAGATTTCCCCTCTCCGTATCACAATTTGAATTACTTTTGCTCCTCCTGACGCACATGCACACAAACGTTAAAGTAACGATTTGTTTATCTTTCATACATATATCCTATGGTATTGTACAGCTATTTGCTTTTTTCACCATTAATCTTGTATCTTGAATACTTACCATGGGTTAATACGCAGTTGCAGAGAAATATTTATGCAACCAATACGTGCCCAAGTTTTGAATGAATTTTGCCACGGTAACAATAGTTTCGGGGAGCGAGTTACAAATGCGATTAATACACGTTTAATACACGTACAAAATAAAAGTATCGACGGCTGCTAATACTGTAATGGGGAATTCGTCATGTCGCTGAATGACTGCGTGTATGTCGCGACGCACACTATTTGAATAAATGTTTTAATGAGTAATATTGAGTATTTAGTATTTCGAATTTTAGTATCATAACAGTCTGAAGGCTTCTTTGAAAGTGGAAGAGGAGGCTCAGCTAAAACACTCGTTCCTCAAACGTTAGTTTCATGAAACCATATACCTGTCTTCCTATGGTTATTGTTAAGCTTACTGCTTTTTCTACCATAAAATTTTCTGAGTTCTAAGTTCTACGTGTTTTTTGCAGGGTGGTAAATTCTCCTAAGCAGTAGTTTACCCTTTTTTAGTCAGGGTATCCAAGCTTTTGATGCATGCTCCGTCGTTGGAATTATGTAGATTTTCATGATTGTGTGCAACATTCCAGCCGGGAACTTTCTGAAAATCCGTCGTAGCATACCTAGCAGCTTGGAAGCACGCTTTCAAATGACCTCACTATGCTGGCTGTTTTTAGGCTGCTGCATATCAAAACTCCAAGATCCCTTTTCGACTCAGTCCAGCTCAAAATTTCCTGCCCAAAGTGATATTGGTACTGGAATGGCCTACCAATTTGTAGCGCCAAGCATTTTTGAAAATTGATTGGCAGCTTATTTTTAACCAACCAAACATGGAGTGCATCTAAAACACTTTGCAGTTGCACACAGTCCACAATAGATGTTATCCGCTTCCAAATTTTATATCATCAACAAAGTGAACCATTATGGATTTGGGCATCCTCGATAGGTCATTCAAGTAAACTAGGAAAAGTAATGGCTCAAGAACAGAACCACACCATTAGTGGCATCGATGACTCGTGAACGTACCCCGTGGATTTACACGATTGCCTTGCGCTCGATGAGGTACCTTTCAAACCATACGAGTCGTTGTCCGATGATGGCTATTGTCGGCTGTTTAAAGTGATCAACTATGTCGAACATTTTAGACATATCCAGATAGCAAGTGTGGATGCTAGCTCCTTCGTCAACCGCTTGTGTCCAGTCGTTTAACACCGTCGACAAGTTTGTCAAGCATGAGCGAGATTTACTTAAGCCATGCTGCGCTACAGATAGTATATTTTGCGGTTCCTAGTGGTAAACGATTTTCTCCGTCGCTATGCGCTTCAGACATCACCGGAAGTCAGGAGAAAAGACGTTAGTTTTCAGGATCTAAATGTCTACCACTTTTGTAGATAGGTGAAATAATCCCAGTCTCTGTTGGCACCAAACCTTTGGTTAGAGAATGTTTTAACAATTTACTAAATGATATGCGCAGCTGCTGGTTAGAGGGTTTCAGTACAATTGGTGTGATCTCGCCTTCTCTCGGGGAATTTTAGGGTTCATTCGACAGAAATGCAGTTGTGAAATTAATGAATTGATCTTGATGTCAGGCAGCTGTTGCATCGCGGTTGATGTCGTTAAATCTTCAGTCGCCGTGATTATTAACGGCTGATTTTGTAATCAAACTGCGCTAGAGCATAAGGTGTTTTCTTTGCCGTAGCAGTTAATTCATCCTGATAAGCACAGGTACCATGCCTGGTTTAACGCTGGATGGAACATTAACAATAAGATATAGCAATTTATAGTAATTCCTTACGGGGATATAAACGACAGAACCGGTAATTCTATGCACCAACACAAAGTTTACTCTACTCCGAAAAACCAAACAGCAAAAATATTCAAAATCCGAATCAAAGCGTTTCCCGTCAATCACCATTTTAACCAAAGTTCAAGCACAACGTGCTTTGTTTCTATTGTGACACAAACTCCAATTTATTCTTAATCCAAACTGCCAACAAGGAGATAACGGAACATTTCAGTACCTGTCAACCACATGGAACATACATTTTTAGTTGAAATAAGTAAAGTGAGCGCTAGGACACGTGATCTCACGATATATATGTTGTTTTATAATTTAGCATCAGTATGGTTGTCTAAGCCTCATGACTTGCATATCCCAGCAATTTCCGCTCTTCAATGTGGAGAATTCACTTGCCTAACTTCCGTCAGGAGTATTCGAAAGTTTGTTCACTGGATAAGCGTCTCAATCTGCTTCCAGTACACACATACACACACACGCACACACAAACTTGCGGGGCGTACGTTCGATTTCGCGTGACCAAATAAATCTGAACAACGCCAGTCAGTCAAGTGTTGATCTAAAATGACGATCGGCTGCTTCGATCGATAATTCACTCGCTCACTCGCCCTCATAGCGTGGATTGACCAAGTTTGGCGGCGGCGACGGCTGACAGGCAGGCGGTTTCGCTCACTCGCTCGCTCGTCAACCACACACAACAATTGAGTGAAATTACTGCGAGTTGTTTCTTTGGCGGTTGCGTGAATCGCGCGATGCACATAATTTCTCATCGGTTTCCTAATTGATGTGAAGATGTGATGTCTCGTACGCTAATTGACAAGCTGACCGCGAAACAAAATTATTGCAATATACGGTTGGTCTAAAAGGCTTGAACAAATTGTGAGTTTTGAGGCAAGAAACAGAGTGTGTATGGACCGGGGATTTAGACGATTTAAATGAGTATATTCCGTGGACACATGACGAGATGCAAGCGAAACCAAAACCAAGATGTGCAGGACTGAAGAATTTCATCATCAACAGGCCACTAGTTAGAAATCCTTCACTCAAGTTGACAACAAATGCTCGAATACCGTGTTCGAGAAGCATTCGATTCAGTCCCGTTATACGAATATGCTCAGGAATGCACTCGGGGAAGATGCTCTGATCGCCGGTCGGTTTTGGATTTGGTGTTAACATCGGAAGAACAATCTATGGGAGCAATCGCATTCGAGACTCCGATAGGTACTTGTGTTCGACTATGCATGTACTGCTTCACAGCCCGTTCTGATCAGAATAGGGGGCTCGCAGGATAGATAAATCGGCAGTGATTAAAACACTCACATAGATTCAGCACTGGTCGAGTGATGACATCTGCTGAACTTGACAAGTATATGTCAACCAAAAGCAACCTGGCACCTCGGTACATAAACTGACTTCCCATACTGACAAAACATATTTGTACTTTTTATGCATAACCTATAGTTTCAATTTGTGGTTATTGTAAATTGTTTGCTTCTTTAAAACCTTGAATTACCTTGAACAAGATCTGACACACAATGGAACAAACTAACAGTCTTCCATAAAACTTAAGTTTGACGGGAATTCGCAGATCGTTCCTAAAGGTCAAATCATGAGGTTCGTTTACTTGTCCACAGAAAAGCAAAAAAGTGAATATCGTTGACACAAGAAGCAAGGAAAATGCATAAAACTGGGAATAATCCACAATCGGTCAGAATATGTTAGGGACGGATCGTGTATTCATAAAGTAAAGAAATTTAAGTGCAATCGGTTAGAGCAGTTTTTGGGTAACGTTTCACTTCCGACACAGAAGCTTCGTCAGACCAAGAGTGATAGTCAGGACAGGGAACATGATTAAGCAGTAGTCAACCCCAAACCACTGATGTGACCTTACCGCTAAACACTCTATAGTACGCCTACGGTTTGTCACGTCTCGTAGGCATGACCAGGATCAGTGGTCGATTTGTCTACTAGTGTGTTTCCACATCAATCTAATACAAGTAAACACGGTCAAGGTCGGTTGACACAGCGGCCCAACTGCGTAAAAGTACATAACTAACGGAGTTAAGGTTAGGCTACTTTTGAAGAAAAACAAAAATCTAATTAACTAGTAGGTATAAGGTGAATAACAATTATTTACCTTCGCATCAGTGCCGAGCGCCAGATAGTGGAGATTTCTCCCCCATCCACCTTATTGACCGCCAGTCGACCTGCCTCGCAAATTTCCTGCTCTAGCGTTTTATTACTCTGAAGTCTTCGTGGACAAGGATTCATTGGTACATTGGGCGCATGCAACCTAGTTGCTGAAGCAGTTATATAACGTTTGGAACGAATCGCTCTGCCAATCATCCGTATAAAACTTATGGATCCGCTACGTATGGAAAAAACAGAACTGGATGAATCACATCGACTGCTCAATTGTATCTTTACTGGAATCCAATTGACCACGGAAACTGAAGTCGACGGCTGTTTACCATTTCTGGATGTTCTAGTGAAACGGACAAGCGGAGGAACGTTGGAGACCTGCGTGAACCAAAAAGCCTCTCACACGGATCGAATACTGAACTTTCACAACAAGATTCGCAAATGCAGTTGCATCAGAACTCTATTCAAAAGAGCGGCAATCTATTGCAGCACAGATGAGCAGAGAAGAAAAAAGACGAATATTTGTTCAAAGTTTTCCAGAAGAATGGATATCCAAAAACCTTTATCATGCGCAACAAGTTCAACCAACTTCAAGAAAGAAACTGCGGAGAAAACAGAACCAGACGCAATCTGCCATATGTTAGAAATATATTTTTAAAATTGCAGTACCGGTGCTCCGGCTACTTGGAATCGACATCGCGCATAAACCTGCGTGAACCCACTGCAACCATTTAAACGACACCAAAGACAAAAAAGAACAATTGCATATCGTCTACAAGATTGCATGGAGAGAATACGAAAATAATTACGTCGGAAAAACAAGTCGCAAACTAAGCACCAGACTACATGAACAACGGATGGCCGTACGTAGACATGATCGGAAGTAACTAATCTCAATACATATCGACCAATTCGGGCATCAGTTCGACTGGAACCGCACGAGAATATTAGCCAAAGGAAAAGACCGACGGGCACGAGAATTCCTGGAAGCGTGGCATTTAACTACAAATTCAATTAACCACATAAACCTGGAGTACACCGAAGAAGAAAAGGATCTGGATGTCTGGATTTGCGGTAGTTTGAAAAATGGACAACAATGTGAAGCCGTTTACAAATGCACATTTCGGTTCCTCGGCATGTTACGGCGGATCTTTGGACGTTTTTCCCCGGGGTGTTTTCCTCCCATGATGGACACATATATACACCCGGTTCTAGACTTAACCACACAAGCCTGGACACCAGGGCTTCAAAAAGACATCGTACTCCTGGATCGCATATACAGGAGAGCTTCTAAGCTTGTCATTGGACTCGGAAATATGCCATTCGCCGGGCTACTCAGACGACTGGAGATGAGAACACTTGCACAAAGGAGAATGCGAGGTGATCTCATCCTCACATACAAAATACTTACTAATGTTTCCCACCCCTTGGATATATTATTCCACCTTCGAACTTCCAGCAACAGCCGTGACCATGTTTGCAAGCTGGAAATACCACATTCCAAACGGAACTGTCGCAGGTATTTTTATTCGGTGCGTGTGTGCTCTGTTTGGAATTCCCTACCTTCCGATTTGATAAGCTCAAACAGTTTATCTATATTGACGATTATATGAGAGCTAATCATAATTTTGCCCTAAACTATTAATAAACTATCATCGTCCCATTGATTTTGATTTAATATATATATATACACCGTATTTTTCGGACTATAAGGCGCACATAAAAGCACTAATTTTTACAAAAAAAATCGGCAGTAAGCCTTATATTCCGGTTCGCCTTATGTATGAATAGTATAGAATATATTCATACATAAGGCGCACCTGAATATAAGGCTTACTGCCGATTTTTCGTAAAAAATAGTGATTTTATGTGCGCCTTATAGTCCGAAAAATACGGTATATATACCTATAGTTCCATTCTATGATTATTATAAAGTAAATTGATTTTTCAACCATAAATATTGAATATTGAATCTCTAATCGGCTGCAACATATGGACTAATGAGAAATCCTGTGCAGAGAAGGCATAACATGAATTAGACCAACCAGCGCGATTGATTGCGAACGGACAGACAAAGCGTACTAGAACCGAAGAAACCTAACTACGAGACGCTTCGAAAGAAGTCATCTATCCGATTGGTGACACGTCCGACTTCCACTACGCAAGCTCGGCGAACACCATTTGAACATCATTATCATGTGGTGTTGTACAGTGTTAATTTGCGAACCATAATTTCTTGAATTCTTATTTATCACATAAACCACTCATAAAGTTATCGTGCAGAAGCCTCGATACCATTTTGCGCTTTTCCAATCAAAATTTAGTTCATATTCTGCTGTTCTCGTGACAACTTTAAATGCGCTACACTCGTTGTAGTTCGAAATGTATTGATTATTGTTCAGAACGATTGATTGATTGATTGATTGATTGATTTTAGACTAATGAGGTGAACAATATTTAGGTAAATTTTCAACACGATGGTGGTTTGATTCTCTGAATAATCAGAAGAATACAATCCAGTACACTGTGATTTGAGGCCTCGGATGTCAATCAGTTTGTCAGTCAAACCAGTCTAACCTGATGTATAGTGCAAACAGCGTGGATCCGGTTCTGAGGTCTCTGCGTTTGGCGGGCAAGCATGGTTTTAAGCACATTCACACATGAATTGTCCATTACTGTGATTGACAAGGTTTTGGTTCTACCATTCTGATCCTACTTTGAGGTTGTTTACAGTCCAAATTTCTTCTTGTATCCAATTTAGCAAAGTTTTAAATTTTTGGATAAAACAGTACAGCTCTTATTTAATCGTACACTTTTCATTTAATTGTGGATTGTGTTTTACGTCTAAATTTTTGCGCCATACAAAGTTTGAACATTGAGTCGAGTATGAGATCCCATGTTGCTGGTACATACTTCATATGATAGGTTCTATGCTTTCATTACGTGTCGCAAAGACTTAGCTCGGCATTTTGAGGATTACTGAGGCAATAGGCATCAACTTATGTGGACTGAACTTATGCATATCTTATTACCTTGGGTAACAGCGACCGAACCAGTGTAAGCATTACCCCGCGATGTTAGTTTCTGTGTAATGCTTGATATTAATCACAGTCATTGTAAATTTTTCACTCCTCTTATGCGTGCATACTAGAGCTTGATGTAAAATATCGAAAAGGATAGCCTTCGCTTAAAATTATATGACGGCTGTATTTCAAAATCCTGGATAAGCAAAATTGTCGAACCTTCACCGTCCAGACACCCCATACCATACCCCTTGATAGCAGCTAATAATACATAAATACGACCGATTTTTTTCAAAAATATTGTCTAGTTGTACAAGAGGACAGAAATAAGCTGCACCAGTGATCAATTCAAAACAAGCTATACTTTAATGTTACAAGTTGGAAAACCCTTCTGGTTCGCATACGCATTTGGCGGTCATGCGCTTAACTGAGGCGCATGAGAGAAAGATCTTGATATCTCGGTGTGTGGGAATTCGAAAAAAAGTATACAGTGCGATGCTGTCTATAACCGTGCATGCAGTGTACTCGGCTTCCTCAGACGGATTTTCGGACTTTTCCCACCGCACTCATTGTCAAATATACCTACATACATCCAGTTGCGGACTATATAGTTCAAACTTGGACATCTCGCTCCTCGAAAGGATTTATCATAAGGCAACCAAAATGATGACTGGATTGTATAGTCTACCATTTGAGCCGCAACTGAATAGACTCGGATTTTGCATTCTCGAGCGCTGCGTATCAGAGCCAACCTCATGCTGACATACCGAATAATTCACACGGCATCCCAACAACAGAGACATATTTTTAAAAATCGGTTCCAGTCTTCCGACCCACAGTCACAATCTGACTCTTTAATGACCACATTCCAGATTAAACAGTGGCCAGAACTTTCATGCAGTCGTGTATGCTTTCCGTGGAACATTTTTCCACCAAAAATTGTATCCACATCGTATGAAACGATATTCAAACAAACGTGACGATCTTCCATGTTGAATAACACTGAAAACCTTTAGTGTCAAACACACATTTCCACCAACATTTCCCCACTCAATGTCGAACTTGGATTTACTTCGAACCACTTTGATCCAAATATTCAAGTACGATTTGGTTAAATTTTATACGTATGTCCTTTGGTATTGTACAGCTAGTTGCTTATTTACCACAAATTTTGAATCTTGACTCATGTGCACTTGCGTTTGACCTCACGGGATGTTCAGCATCCTGGATGTCCGATTCCTCTCACATTTTATTGACCATAAAATCTTGAATCTCGTGACACGCCAAAATGAATGCCGATAACACACATCTGAAGCAGAATGCGATTTTAATTGAACACTCTGCCGCTCTACCCATTCGCGTAACAACATCCAACTAATGTCCCATTCAATTAGCATGATTAGTTTACAAGACAAAACAATTTTTCCCAAGCTGTCCCATCGATGTTTAGTTTACAAATTAATAGACCGTTAAATTCCATTCTTAATGAACAAAATCAATCAAACGAAAATAGTCATTCACACGTAAATTATTTTCCTTATCAGTTTATGCTACGCGCACTGAAATTTCATTTCCGATTAATCAAATTGTCCTGATTGCATATGTTTATGCAAATAAGACTACCGGGGAGCGAATGCGGGGTGGAATTTACGAGCGAGATGAACGAGAACGCGTTTTTATTAAGGTGCCGCGCAGCCGTTCATGTTCGGGAAAATGGGTCGATCGATAATTTAATGTAGTGCTCACATCCCCATCGGGATTTTGACGAAATTATTCCTGTTTATCGAATTTGCTGATAACACTGGACACAAGCGGTAGATAACTGAGCAGACATGCATTTCCAGGTATGTGTTGACGAGGGATTATCAATACCAATTGCTTCAAGTAGCGGAGTTCACCAAGGTTCAGCCCTTGGTCCGATCTTCTTTCTGATTTACTACAACGAAATACCGGAACTTGTCCGTTGTATAATATCGTCATTCGCGGACGATATAAACATGGAGTTGCATCCGTAGCCCAGCAGACACTTTGATACTACAAACAGATATTGAAGTGCTTACCATTTGGTCGTTGACGAAAAAGAAAGCTGCTATTTAATTCTAACAGGTCAAGCTCATGTATGTTGGGAAGCAAGCAGAGTGCACATACCATATAGGTTCACAGGTCCTTGAAAAGACCAGGGTAGAAAAAGATTTGGATCTGGATATGCTCCAGCTTACAAACCTCAGTTTAAACCAAATCAACGCGTGTCCTAAATCAACTCCAACGGGTATTTGGGAAATTATCGCCCAAAGACCACGAATACATACTTGAGACCAGTCATGGAATACGGTGTGCAGTCACGGTCTCCGTAGCTCAAGATTGATGTTGAACTTATGCAGCGAATCTATCGCCGCTCAACAAACTAGATTTTAGCATCCGAAACCGGCCTTACGAAGAAAGGATACCTCAACTGAATTTGCTCGTCATTTCTTATCGACGAGTCAGAGGAGACCTTATTCTACTTCACAAAATATTTCAAACCCTAAACCATCATTTACAAGATTTATTCACGCGAAGGGATACGAGAAATGATTGGGCCTATGAATATGTGCTGGCGGTACACCATTCCCACCTAAAATGTGGAAGGTAATTTTGTTCCTTCCGTGCCTGTTCCACTTGGAACACTTTACCTTCTCCGGTGTTCACTCCACTAGCTTGCATGACTCTGAAACGAAATTAGACGATTTTTATTTGAATTATTTGTTTCCCGAATACTTACATACTGTTTAATTTAATTGTCTATATTGTTTATATACCATCCTATGGTTATTACTAAGCTTGTTACTTTTTAGACCATTATAAATCGTGAATAACCTTGATAAGTTGCGTTATCACGTGGTTAAGCTGTAGTTAGGCAGACAGGCCTAATTGCACCTCATATTCGGGTCAAAAATGGGTGCATACAATAATTGCTACAATCAGGATCCCTTACACTAGTAAGGGATGAAATGCCAACACTTGTGCTGATTCTTGCGAAGGACATCTATGGTCTTTAGAGTTTACTCAACAAACAATACACTAAATCTGATAACATTAACAAGAGATCAGTTTGCGTGGTTTTCATTTGTCTGCAGATTATAATCGAACCGAAATTTTGAGGATCAATTTCGAATCGGAATACTAAAAGCTGACATGAGAGTGATTCCTCTCAAGACTATCTTGAAGACCATTCAAGATCAGATGAGTTGGATCGACCACAGTTGCATCACGAAAAAGTATTCAGAGGAAATTTGCCAACCCTAATGACCCTATTAGTTGGAAGAACAGATTTTGACCACTCATTTTAGAGCGCTATTCACGAGCTTTCGGCAGAACGCCAATCTCCTGCACAGGAGACAAGAGCAGGAAGCCCAAAGCGACCAACGAAAACAATCACAAACAATTTGGAATTTAGAATAATTACACAAGAACGGTTCGAGCGACACCGTCATCAGAAACACGAGCAGACGGTCAACAGCAACCGCATTTGAACGACATGTGATTCATAAATGCCGGGCAGATGAGCTCAACGTGATGGAACGCGAAATCGACTGACAAATCAGATCAAAGTGACAACCGGTAGCGAGATTTGTATATATTTTACGTTTTTTCATGTGTGTACTAAACACGTATGACCAATTGGCGTTCTATCGTGTTGTGCGATTCGTGGGTGAACATTGTTACATTATGCAACGAACGCTTGGGTGCTTTTAAGTCTGTCGATGGTTGATTGGATAGTTTGAAATAAACTATCGATAGTCTGGCCGTGCTTCAGAATACAAATCACTCTGAAATATTCATTAGCATGCTTTTCTGTCACACCCCACGACCGGTCTCGTGCTGTTTGCACTCATCAGGTAGGGACAGTAAGATAAGGATACACATGTGCTTGAAACAGTGGAGGAATGGTAAACAAGGAGCTCTTGTATGCCACTGTCTGATAAGGCTGATACGACCAACCAGTTCAATCACATGAGCCAACACTCATGTAGAATGGTTTCGAACCCATGACCATGAAGATTCAAAACACTATCTACATGAGTGTGGGCTCATGTGATTGAACATGTTGGTCGCACCAGCATACAAGCACGACTTGTTTACCATTCTTCCACTGTTTCAATAGCATGCGGATCCTGATCTCATTGTCCCTACCTGATGTGTACAAACAGCACGAAACCGGTCGTGGGGTGTGTGGTGGAGATGCATGCAAATGAGCTTTTATATTCTTTGTCATGGGGTTCAAACCCAGTCTACATGAGTGTGCGCTCATGTGATTGAATAGGTTATTTTTTAAACCTATTAATGCACGATGATGCGATGTTTTTGCTGGGCAAAGTGATGGTAAAATACTGTTCCAGTAATACGACTTTGAATGACAATTTCAAACAAACCTTGAAACCTCACCCAAACATATCTATCCAAACATGCTATCCAATTACATTACAGTTTCAAGGCTCACTGAACCTAATCTTACAGTCTCCACCTGATGACGGCAAACAGCCAGAAACCGGTAGTGGGGTGTAAGTGCGGGGGATGTGAGCAACACATTGCTTTACATTACTGTTTGTTTATCTGAATACTTTTGTAAAATATGATAGAAATTTAAAACGTTAATTTCAGCAGCACAGTTCAAAATTCACTAGGAGTGTGAAAATGAATTTTGTTTGCCCAAATGTTCAAAAGCATGCAAGCCTAAATCATTATTTAATCAATAATGGCCGGAGATAAAACAAACACGTTAACGATAAAATCCTGCAGCCTCTTCGTTGTTTGATTTTTTCGCTATCCGTATCAGCCACACTTATTGATTTTCAATTTACGAAGTATTGGATTTAACAATCGCTTAACCTCAAGGTGACAAGATTTCGGGGTGTGAATTTTCGGTTAGCGGAGGTGGTGCGTATGAAGGTCGTGTCTATTGCAGCGTACAACACTACCTTGATACGATTCGAAAACGAAACGGAATCAATCATTCCGCGGTTTGAACTGGTATCGAATCTCTCGAATACGATCAATATCGGTATACGCTTCAGACCGAGCAGAAAAGCATAATCACGAAAGCGAAATTCGGAATGAAACGGTTTGAGTGTTTTTGGTAAAGCTTCGCTTCGTTAGACCAAACGTGCCACTGCGTACTGGGATCACGTTCAGATTGCAATTAGTTTGCAATAGTTAAGCTTGCTTAAGCAATGCAAGGCCATGATAGACGCTCAGCTTGCAACGATAGACAGGCGAAGGGAAGACGCAATTCCCTGCAAGCGGTGAACTCCTTTAATTGTTATGCGTTTATGCAGGCACAATAACACACATCGCACATTGCATCAGCTAAAATCGATGAGCAACGGGCTAGGAACAGTAAAAATACTACAATTTTGAACCGATTGCTTCTTGGATCACATTTCAGTCGTTCCAATGAATTCGCTCCTATTCAACGAATAGCTGATTGGCATTCATTACCGATTGAGGTCGGTAAACACTTCCAGTAATGGACGTTACCATTTATATTGAAGTGTATAGATGGTCCCACGATTGTTGCTTGGCTAAGTAAACATCAAACTATAAGAAAACACAGGTGACCGCTGTAATCGAATGTGTGCCCATTCTCAACACAGATTATACGACCGGCATCGTGTTGGTTCATATGGACACAGCATAATCAGTTTCTGCCTGCCCTGATCAGTGTGTTTAAGATCGTCGCAATTACACAATTGGTCAGACTTTATCAACCAATAATAACCAGAATTCAAGGATCAGCTACGATAGCAATCCCTATTCCACAGTTAACAAACCAGGTCGTTCGGCTTTACCGACCGACATTGAGTGAAGTATTGATTACTCCGTTGGTGGTATATATATATATATATATATTATTACGATACAAAGATAATATATATATATTATAAATATATATATATATATAGAAAATGGACAGGTTGTTAAGACCGAGCACACAGTCAGTATTTCAAACTAAACGACAATATAAAATCTCTTGGAAACATCCTCATTCGTATGGGCTTGATCATATCTTCGTTAAGCGCGCCAATATGAAAAGTGAACTACTCACAACAGCATACCAGACCACAGATAGCGATACTGACCATTTATTGGTTTGTGCAAACCTTCAACTATGATTTGAAGCCGAGGCTTCTTCGATGACCGCTGTCTTGGAATTGAACCCAGCAGCATTGTTGAAGTTCAAACGAAAGCCAACAGATGAAAACGCAAACTTAGAGCATACTGCTAGGTAACGCGTAAACAAATATTATTCTGAAAATAGTCTCGGCATTCAAAAAGCTACAGAAATTAAAACAACCCCCATTAAATCATTATATGGTAACCCGATAGTCGATAAAACTCAGCAAATGAAAAGATGGGTACAGTACTTCTTCTCTCTCTACTCTATTGACAGCACGGTTTTGCAGTATGCAACCAGATACTCATCCTACTGTTGATGACCTTAACACGATTAATGGCCCGTGATGACAACGGAAAAACGCTGCAGAAAGGCTTCAATACAGCCACTTCATCGACTACTTCTTCAGTGCTGACAGTAGTGCGACCTACAAGAAATGCGGGACACCACGATCATCGGGCTATTTAAGAACAAGAGCAATTACCGAGGAATTTTTTTCTAAATGTTTTAGGCAAATTGTTTGTCAAGGTTTCACAGATACGGCTACAGGGATTAGCTAATAGAGTTTACTCGTAATCTCAGTGTGGCTTTCACAGAGGAAGATCAACCATAAACATTATCTTCTCTCTGAGACAACTTTACGAAAAATGTCGGGAAAAGCGTATGCAGTCACGCTGTTTTTATTGATATTGACTACTTCAACAGGGACGGTCTTTTCAAAATGCTGGATCTTACAGGCTC
Source organism: Atriophallophorus winterbourni (assembly GCA_013407085.1). Classification (NCBI taxonomy): domain Eukaryota; kingdom Metazoa; phylum Platyhelminthes; class Trematoda; order Plagiorchiida; family Microphallidae; genus Atriophallophorus; species Atriophallophorus winterbourni. The sequence goes on from JACCGJ010004239.1 coordinate 23,238, forward strand.
AAACTCGTTATCTTTCCCACTCTGACATGGAGGGCTCATACCGTTTTAATGGTTCTAGTTTAGAAGCTTTTGAAAGTCGCCGAGGTGTCAAGCACGAATGTGCTCTTGCTCCCACGGTGTTCGACATTTTCTTTGCTCTGCTTCTAAAGCAAGCTTTTAGGATGGGAACAGAGAGTATTGACCTACGCGTATGAAGTGATGGCAATCTTTTCAACCGGAACAGGTTGAGAATTCTAATCCGTGACATATTTGCGACGTTTTAGTCATCGTTGTTCACTCCCAAGACCATCTGCAAGCGCTATTGGACTGCTTTCATTGTCATACAGACTTTGGGCTGACCATCAGCACGAGCAAGAGCAAAGTTCTTGGTCATGGACTGTATTATCACGGATCACCCCTGTTGAAAACAGTCAGCTTGGAAAAGTGCATCATCAAACATATCCTGTTCTAAATATTGCGTATAATCACTCGCTGGACATTGAGATTGTCATCTTGTAACGTTTTTAAATTTGTGTCTGCGGCAACCGCTAGCTGACCCGGAGGACAAAAGTGATGGCATGCGTACTAAATGCGTTACAGTATGGCAGTGAAACCAGGACGCGAGACAGGAACGGAAGCTGAATGTTTACAAATTAGGAAGCATCCGCAGTATCCTCGAAATATCGTGGACGGATAACGTAACAAATGCTAAAGTGCTTTCTAACGCTGGTTTACAGAACACGTTCACCTTACCATGACAGCGCCATTAGACAAGCTCGGCGAACACCATCCGAACATGAACATCATGAGCTACGTATATTCTTCACTATTGCTCGTACCAGTTGGGAAAACTTGCTATTGACCGTCATCTTCAAGCTATGGAAGAGCAGGTATTTTTTGGCCGCTAAACGTAAATCACACCGACAGCGTGCAACTGCCGCCGATAGGTCACGTAATGCTTATCGCTCTGAACAATGCGGACGGTTTACTCATTTTGAAACGCGAAATCGTCATGCCTCTGCAATGGTTGATCTCTACCGAAGCAGTTTAACAAAATGACGTAATAAATTAGCAAAGTTCAAGGCACGGAAGCCGCGGCTCGATATTGTTGAGGGCAATCAAGAGCGCGCCATTTGGCGAAATGGAACTGAAACCCAACGGCCGTGGTTCTGTCAGCATCTGCTAACACGCAGGGCTTCCGGTGACTTTATTGAACACATATCAATTAATATTCCGTTTATTTATTTACCCTGTATTCGACCCCCAAATATCCTGAATTAAGGTACTCCCATGAGCACGGTGGACTCTAACACAAATTAAAGCAAATGAGCATGGTTAACACAGTGGTATCAGGCCAAACGTCCATTATATTAATCAGCAGCGACCATGGTGCACTAACAAATCAGTAAGATCTATTCTTAATGTTGTTTGATTTGAAAAGGTATATCATTAAATAACAACCAAGTAGCCATACGTTCAAAACATATAATTCGAATTTATTTAATTGACATTCTCACAAAGCGTTCGCAAAACGATTTCGATACAGGAGAATATAATATACTGAAATCTAGTATATAAAAATATCAGATTCGTTTAAAGAAGATCAAACTACTGATTCTATCTATTTAATTAAAAAGGTATGAAATTTTTCACAAGGAATAAATCATAACCCACAGAGAACCAATAGCCTCAAGTTAAACAGGTTAAAGCATACTGAACAAAACATATATCAAACTACTAACTTGAAGTTAGTAGTAGGAAACATAAATTGCTCAAAGCGACATGCGGAGTCGACTAGAACATCCAAGGAAATAGATGGATTAACTGCATAATGCTTCAAGGGAAACATGAAACACCTACGCAAAAACAAACGAAAGAAAACTCGATGCCTCAAATGCAGATAATATTCACCGATCCTCAAATAAATGGTGAAGAAAAAGTAACGAATACAAAATCACTCCTGAAAGCTGATAAGGCCAAATTACTTAACTGTCCACGATGGATGGGATAGAAAATGGTCACACTTTAAGTAGATTTAAATTACAGTTCGATTTCTAGGCAAACTGCACATATGGTAAAATGAGATGTGTACGAGATACAAAAAGCTCTCAAAATTGACGCTGCTTCATGTGAAGAAAATTTTGTTACCGCTTGAATTGAAGAAATAATGTAAAGCGTCAGTTCCATGTTGGAAGTTAGCCATTGGTGCTTTCAAAGGATATTACGCGGGCAAACAGTGGTGTTCGAGTAGATTGTAGACATCGTGAGAGAGTGTTAATCCCAAATCGCCAAGCGATGTGGACCAGGAAATCAGCACTCACTTGAGATGAACATACAAGTTCGAAATCGACCTAGAGTTCAACAACATCTTAAACCATTTGACTCAGAGATAAAGTTGCAACTATTAACCCTGGTTCGAGAATCCTCGTTTGCATGCATTTCCATCACACACACCCCACGACCGTTTTCGTGTTGTCTGCACGCATCAGGTAGGGACAGTACAATCAGCACATATGATTGAACAGGTTGGTTGTACTAACCTCATCCACCAGTGACATACAAGCGCAAACATTATTCACTCTAGTTGTTTTCCCAAAGGGGATGATCAACACGATGCCTAACGATAAAACAGGGATGGTTTAATCATAAATAATTGTAAAATTAACACTTTACCGATCATCGTTTGTTATTTTTATGTTAACTAACAACTAAATGAAAATATTTTCGCTCATCCGCTGTGCTGACTGCTCGTGCAAAGGCTGTCCCCATTGAACGCTGACAGCCGGGTCATAGAGTGCTACGTAACATAACCCTGCCCGATTTCGTTTCGTCCGTGACTACCATCAGTTGTGTAAGCTTCCGTTTTCAGTGAAAATGTATGAAGTGGATCAGACTAACGATTTTCACCGCTGGAACCAATATTCAGAAAGGCACATGCAGGTTTGACCATGAAGAATTCGAACAAACAAACAAAACAGTTTTTTTAAAGGATATTTACATTTTGATGCAAGTTACAAGAAGGCGTTGAAGTACGACCAGAAAGTCTACGAACCGCGTCTCGAGGCTGTTCACAAATCGCAAATGTATCAATTGAAATTGTTTGCAAATGTGGACACTTTTCCAAACCCCACGCTTGTAGGCCCCATCAAAACAGTCCCAGCCGACAGTGACCGCGTGTTACGATCTTCGGCGTACGCGTTACGTGACAAACAATTGTACAGTGTGTGCAATCCTTGGGTCAAACTGGCTAACAAACTGGCGAAACAAACATCGTTCGCTTGACGGTAGAAATGTTCACAAATTTTATCGGTTTCGATGATGCTTTCATTCGATGGAGACAAGTCCGGACCGAATAGGGGCAATCGTTTGACCAAAGAACTGATGTCCCTAAGTCGGGTTCGATTGACGGGAAGCTCTCCGGAAGCCACCGCAGCCATGTACGCGCGGATGCAGTACAAACGGGTGTACAACATTTGGATGGCTTGATAGTTGCTTGAGAGATTTTGAGCAGCCTGCGATAAATGAAAACTTTAATCGATGAAATAAGCAACGAAAACCCTTTGAGCAGTGGTCAAGTGACGCAGCACGAAGAAAATAGCGGAAATCAATTGGTTAGGATGAAGAGGAGCGTCTGTACATCAAACAACCCTCACATGGAGTGAGTCAACCGAAAACTTGTCCTGAACTGTAGCTAACTCTAGGAACTAATCATGTTGAGATACAAAGTTCCTCCAAATATGCGTATTGATACGCTGCAGCATTATGCAATAGACTAGTGTGGGTAAAGGATTCATTAGCAGATAAAAGAAACATCGACATCGTCCATACACCACGAGAAGCACAGCAGAGAACATACTGGATGAAAATTACAATGAAGATAGCAAAATCGTACGTTAGCATCCGAATGACACGACCATCACAAATTTAAATGGACTGAAATGTCGCAAGGGTAGAGACACGTTGTGTTATAGTGTCCGTGAGACCAGAGTCAATTAAAGAATACGTGCAGTTGGATACAGTTGGGGCAAACCGTATCCTAGGTCGGGATTCAAGTAATCAATGATTTCTTACTCTTAGTAATATGGCGCAACATCGTGTTCAGTGGCAGTTTTGTTGTAGACAGAGTTTGATTGATTTTGTTTGTTGTCAAGTGGAGCGCGTGAGGAACGCTAGCTATGATGCGGTACAAATACTAAAACCAAAGCTTCCTTTCGTGCATAAATGTCAATCGTGCAGTATTTCGTGCTGTGCGGATAATACCGTGCTAAATTGATTGGCCAGAGGTAGTGAGCTGCATGCTAAAACAGGCTGGAGTCTCACTACCATTTCCTGTTCTTTTTTCTTCCTCATATCTGTCTAGGCCTGGGCAACCTGACAGTATCTTAGTCCACGTGCAGTCTCTGACTGTGCGGCACTTTGCCTGGATCAGGATTGGGCTTTCATACATACATTTCCGTAACACCATCCGATTGCGGTTTATCGAGATATGGAATAACAGAATTACACCTCACTAGTCATGTAAGGGATATATGTTTAGTCACACAATGATTAAGATAGACACCCACATAAACTGTGGGAGTATTTAATGAAACACAACAATACGAGACAAGTCCGGACCAACAGTAAAATTGACAACCATAAACGATTCGGTGATAAGTAATCAATAACATCAGCACAGCGGACAACATCACGTGTCACGACAAAAACGACAAATGCACACACATAAGCGTAAACGAAGCTAAAAAACAATAAAATCTCACCATAGACGAGGTTGCACAATCATCCGTCATGGATACACGGGTCACATGCTCGACTCCGATGCGTTCAGCCTCGTCGGCGGCCAGCGTGTAGATGATCTGTAATGTGCACGGTGGAATTCATCATTTCTGTTCCCAAAAAGTACGAACAATTCGAAAGGAAAGCAAGGGAAAATAACGTACTTGGCGAAAATGAACACGACTATCATTATCGATAACCGATTCGTAAACACGTATGGGTAATTGTTCCCCAGCTTCCTGTACAGTATCCAGCTTGACCACTAATAAGGTATCGTTAAGTTCTTGAATCTAGAAGGATCGCTTCGAATTCACTCTGATTTACTTGTCTGTTGAACATTTCATCCTGCTCGTTAATGGGACCACCGGTGGTATACCAGCCGACAATATCCAAATTAGGATACACTTGCTTGCATTGGGCTTCACGGGTGTTGTAAAATTCCACGTCTACATGTCGATGCTCATCGGTAAGTAGCAATTCGAAAGAGTTACTGATCTACAAATCATACGTTAAAAAAGAAAAGATCTTTCACCTCGGTATGGTGACCATCTTGCTTGCCAAGTAACGCTCCATAAACTTTGACATCCACAGAAGGATCGAGCACTTTGTTTCGCGTCCAGTGTTCGGATATATTCATCAACACAAGGGGATGCAGTTGGACAGTGGTACAACTAGGACCGTATAAAGCAGATGTTTCCGTTTCAACCTCCATTAAGGCTACAACCTGAAAATAAACGATTCGATCGAATTTAGGAACGCTTTAATATTAAACACATATGTATGTATGCAAGCAGAAGTCTTATCCAGGCAAAGAGCAGCACAGCCATAGACTATACGTTGGCTAATATACTGTCAGCTTGCCCATGTCCGAACACTCGCTTGCAGACATCTATATTTGTTACGCGATGCTGCCACCGAATGCGAGCAATTTTACGCAGGCAACGAGGATTACTTACTTACTTTACTTTAGTGCGACTATCCGCTCCTCGAGGATGAGTCGGCTTCATTGACGTCACGGATTGCAGCCACCCACGCTCGGTGGTTAGAAGCGAGATCCGCGCAGATTGTAAGCCAGGTCCGGTCCCACGTGCGCCATCCGTAAACCGATCGTAGGCCAAGCAGCTCCACGTCCGATCTCACGGTGGCGAGCCAAGTCTTCACTTGTCCTCCGCTACGACAACGCCATTCTGCGCAGGGTGTCGGCGATAGTGTCACCCTGGTTAGTTCAGCGTCCGCGCGTCTCAGGATGTGGCCAAACCATCTCAGTCGGTGTTGTCGCAATATCGAACTCAGGCGCGGGATATCAAAACAACGGTGGCGAACCTCGTCATTCGTTACTCGCTCATCCCATCGAACATTGAGGATGCGTCGGAGACACCAGTGGTCGAAAACCTCTAGTTTCCGCATATCCTCCACCCGCACAGGCCACGTCTCGCATCCATAAGTGAGAACTGGGCGAATCGCCGCTCTGTAAACGCGCAGCTTTGTACGTCGGCTGATTTCTCTACGGCTAAATAGAACCCAACGTAGTCGCGAAAACGCCGTGCGCGCAGCTTGTACACGGGTCGGTATCTCATCCCTGGCTTGGCCTGACGGTAGCACGCACGAACAAAGGTAACGAAAAGTGTTCACCATCTGCAAGTTCTCGCCACCAATCTTGAGAGGCAGATGAGGTCCAGTGGCGGTGGTAAAATACTTAGTTTTGCGCGTGTTGATTCGTAGCCCCAGCATAGAAGCAAATGAGCTGAGGCGTTCCAGGATCATCCCCCAAGATTACGATGTCGTCGGCATACTCCAAATCGGCAATCGAGACGCTCGGAGTCAGTATCACACCGGCGTAATCTGAAAGCGCCTGCTACATTGTCCAATCGATCGCGAAGTTGAATAGCACAGGGGACAAAGGGCACCCTTGCCGGACACCAGTCCTAATGGGGAACGTCGAGGACACCATTCCATATGCGCGTACGCGGCTCTGCGTGAATGAATAGTACGCTTGCATCATGCGCACAAGTTTCTCCGGCATACCATCCGCCAGCATCACACTCCACAGCGAATCTCGGTCGA
>JACCGJ010004242.1:0-24558 GCA_013407085.1 Atriophallophorus winterbourni
CCTCTGGCCTGCACGAGTGGCTCCCCGAGCCCGGCGGAACTGCTTCTACGAACAGGAGAAGGGGCGCATGCGAGTGACTGGCGCCTGAAAAACAGTTTGCTTCGGGCAGATGGAGCTCGTTAGCCTGGGAGGGCATTTCATCTAAGGGAAGAAAAACCCTGATTTTAAACCTCCGCTGCCTTGCGGGATACACGATTGCGGGAAAGGCTTCGGGAGAAAACGCTGAGGAAAAACCTGGAACAGAGTCTGGTAGACTTTCTGCCAACTCCCTGCTGCCTTGCAGGTTGCACTTGGTTGTGCAAAGGCTAGAGAAGCTGACTCGAACAAACGCCGAGTGGTGCTGGGGACGCCGCTTTGTAACCAAATTCCCAAGAATCTTCTTTGAAGCCGACTCATCCTCCAGGAGGAGATAGTCGCACAAAGTAAGTGTGGTGTGTGATGGAAATGCATGTAAACGAGTACCAACACTAGTTTAGAAAACCAAGCTTAACGCCGAACTTCCATTTTCCTCCCATCTCATTGCAGGCTTTGCTTTCGATTTTTCACAGATTCGAATTTACCGCGCGGACTACGAAAGCAGACCAATTTCACATTTGTCCAACTGCAAGCTTCCTGTGGCGTTCTGCGGACGCTGTCTGCAAGTTGGGTTTGGGAGCGTGCTGCTGAGTTATTTTTAATTACACTCGCACAACTTCTGTGATTCACGGGTTTACACTGGGATTTTTTGTTTTGGATTTTTGCACTTGCGATTATTTTCGGGTGTATCATTTTGATTTTTTCTACATGCTGGAGCACATGTATTCTCGTTTGGGATTTTGGAGTCTGGATAAATTTATGTCTCTTCACTACTCGTTGACCAGACCTGAACACCCGTAATGATCTTGTAGTCAGAGCACAACTAAATCTGTATTTTCCGCGAATGATCGATCCATCACTTTTGTAACCAGTTGTGAAAGGTGACCGATCAATAAAAGTGTGTGCCGTGTATCACTTGATTATGTGGGCTCTTTTTCGGTAAATATGCTGTGCATTTAAGTAACAGCTTTGTTAGCAGCAAGTTGACATTGCATAGAGTTTCTTAATCACGCCTAAATCTTTTTCGGAGGAGGCGTTTTAACCTTCCTGGACCTGAAACCTCTCATAGTACACGGAGTACTAAAATGGGGTCATATTTGACCCCAATCGTTTTTTGTATTTAAACATGTTATTAAGGTTCTGCAATGGAATGAAATGAATAAAAACTATATTCTAGAGACTTTAAAGCTTTATTTTTAAATATTCATCAACTAAAATCCATATTTATGGAAAGAAAAACAAAATTTAATAAAAGATAAACTGATGGGTACAAATAATTAAGCATGACAGTTTACACAATTTGTTACATTGGATTCTGTATGTTCAGGGCAAATGAATGCAGAGCATAACGAACATTTAACACTATATTTGGTGTCTTTCGTCCTTGGGCAGAATGCACAGCGATTTCTTTTCCCTTTTCCTAAATTAGCTGGTATTGGTGGTGGAACCTGTTGTGGTAGAGGGCCTATAACTGATGCCATAGCTGCTTGAACTGACAATGGTATTCCTGTTCTTGGAGGATTTGCCCTCGCTTTGATTGCAGGTTTCAGGTTTAAGTAGAAGAGGAAGAATCATCTTCATTAGGCAAGATATTGTCTTCTATTTCTGAATTTTCATCATGAATAAGTTCTTCTTCACTATCAACCTCCGAATCGGATTTATATAAAGTTTCTTGTATTTGTTCATCACTAAGATATGTACCAGACATAACTGGGTATTATTATCTGGAAAAAAATTATAAAAATTAAAAATTTCTGTAATAAATAAATTTTTAGGACAATATTTGACATCAACACATTCTCCTGAAATGGGGTCAAAAATGACCCCACACACTTAAAAACGTCATAAGTAGTAAAATAAAACAAGTATCCAATTGGTACTGCTTGTCAATGTTTTATACATAATTTTAGGAAGGAAATGATAATTTTGGATAAATTTAACCATTAGTTTAGCAGTTATTGCAAAATTACATACTCTGGGGTCATTTCTGACCCCATTTCAGGTCCAGGAAGGTTAAATAACAATTTGACCGATATAATATTGTTGGTTCGACTTGATGTTGAGCGATAATAAGCTGCATTCAATGGCATTTCGTTATCTAGGGATCAGGTATAAATCACATCGAGATCCCGTTGCAGGTTTGGTATGTCGGTTGTTAAGTTTATCTTGCGTCATCAGCGAAAATAAGCACTGGTTACTGTACCACAGCAGGCAAGTCGTTTATATACAGTGGAACCCACCTACAACGAATTCCCGGTTTGAACGAACACACCATGATTTCCCAAATAAATCCCTTCTTTGTAAGCCTATTTAAAACATTCGTACAACGAATCTGTTCGTTACGAATCTCGCCTATTACGAACACTGTACACGTTCCCGACAGCTATGTTTGTTCAATAAAGTTCATGCAGACAACGAACTCGCTTTGTCTTGCCTTTAACACACAACGCTCCATCAAGAGTGGCCTGCATTGCGCTAAGACTAGAACTGACACACACAGCTTGGCGAGACAGGCAGCCTGGCCTACAGTGTGCTAACTGACTCGCACGCACGCACAAGAAAATCACATGAATTCTCAGTTATTGGTAATCACAGACTCATGACAAATTGCAATCACTCAGGCAGACACTTCATTCCCTTCTTACAGTTACACGGTGGCTGACAGACAACGAAAACAGGAGCAGTTTAACCTAGAGAAAAAAAGGAAATTTTAGCTGAAGTGGAGAATGGCCAAATGACAAAATCTGAAATTGCTAAAAAAATATGGCATAACAAAATCAACGCTGTCCACCTTCCTGCAGCAGAAGAAGCAACTCTCTGAAACATTCATGTCATTCGTTTTAGAATAAATTTACTATTATTAACATGAACTTGGAATTAATGTTGTGATCTGTGTGCTGTGGCATCATCTATTCATAAAATGGATTACACGCATGCAGAAACACACAAAGGTAAGACATTCACTACTTTATTGTTTACACGTGTACAGAAAAACGGCGCCAAAATCACGTCTGACAATGCGTTTTACTTACAACGAGCTCCGCTTTTAACGAACATTTTACTCTCTCCCCAGCGATTCGTTGTACCCGGGTTCCACTGTATATTAGAAACAATAGCGGTCCGAGAACTGAGCCTTGTGAGACACCACAGACAATTTGAATCGTCTCGGATAGCTCATTTTTCACTCCCACGGCATATTAACCATTCTTTTTTCTATGCGCGGGGTTTACTATTCACTCGACAAGAGCAGTTCGGGATTTATTTTTGTATTCTAAAATCGTGTGTATATATGTGAAATGAAAATGCACTCGACTAATGCTGATAACGTAATACTGAAATGTGATTCGTCCATTTCGAATCATGAAAGCATTCAACGTAATTGATCAATAATTTAGACATTGGATTCAACTAATTGGATCCGTTCTTTAATCACCATATCGGATTTGCCGATCCGGTTCTGTATCTCACTTACTTACGTTTCTGCCCTAACTATTCATCAGTCCATCGGATCAATAATCGATTTTAAATTGAGCTAGACTTTCTAGATTACCACAGTTTGTTCGTGAATCATGTGTCGTTATGGTTGTCAGCTACTGCTGTTTGATTATCGTGTGCAGCGAACGAAGATGCTAGCAAGAAAATTAGGCTGCGCTGCTTACACGCGTGGGGGTGTCATTCATTCCCGTGTTCTCAGTCGACTATCGTGCAATTCTAATGAAGCAATTCTGCTATAAGACACCGCTATATATGTGTAGCAATTTGCGCCTCACCTAATCGAAAGTCCGAACTCCTGTCTGCTGCCTCGGTCAGATTCATTGCCTAGTAGAGTGTATGTGAGTTCTGAGTCCACCGACCTCGCTATTCTCACAGAATCCACGTTTTGCGCTGACAGTTCTATTTCCCATTTGTTGCCAATCGCCTTCTCTCTGTCGGATGTTTTTGTTTCTTTATTTCCTACAGTTTGCTCCAGATCAGTCACAGGGGATATCGAAGATGACATGGTATATGAGATCTTCCTTCCAGCTTCCACGGGGATAGCCATTGTTGAGTACCCTTGGCGGTTTCAAAATGTAGGATACGCCATTTCACCTATCTGGATTGAACAAAAATACTCACCTGCTTGTATTTCACATCATCCCCAACTGTCTTCGTGATATTTGCATTTATTAGGTTGAGACAAGATAATAAAGATCTGCATGCCTTGAAGCAGTGTAGAAATGTTTAACAAACTTTTAAATTGCTAGGCATTGATTCAAGGCTTATGGATCTTGATGAGAGAAACGAAACCGGTCGTGTGGTGTGTCTGTGTGAGTAAGGGCAGCGTATGCAATTGCGGCTTTTTAACTTTTGTATATTTTGCTGTTACCTTGGGTTAGTTTTAACCCTTTGTCTACTGACGATAGCTCTAGTTACCACCTCAAACAAGCAGTCGATTGCTCAGTAGTTCCCGTCGGTACCTTCAATCACCATCGGATTGCATTTCTCAGGCGGCATCTGGCATCTGATCCATAAAAAATAATCATGTGTTTTAATTATTCCATAAGCAGAATAACACAAAAATATCATAAAATACGTATATCAATTACCGTAGACAAAGGGTTAACCCTCGCCCTACGGTAGCGAGATTAAACTTCAATATGTTTCCAATGAACACTGGGCAACATCTGTTACATATTCTACGAATCTATTTAATACCAGAATGTCAAACCGCTCTTTCTTTTTTTATCAATTACCTTTCCTGTTCCCAAGTAACATGGAGATTACTGAATATAAGCCAAATTTTTAGTTTGTTAATTTTTCAGCTTCTCACATTTTCTCCATTCGTTATACGTTGAATATACGAAATTCCAGCGTTTCTTGGTTTCAATATTTTAACCACATCCATGCTGACCACTTTTTTCATCCCGTTTCGCTCCGGAATACGCTTTTACAATCCACTTAACCCTTTGTCTGGTTTACGTATTTTATAATATATTTGTGTTATTCTGCTTAATTATGGCATAAATAAAACACATGATTATTTTTTATGGATCAGATGCCAGACGCTGCCTGACAAGTGCACACTGAATGTGACTGAAGGTACCAACGGGAGCTACTGAGAAATCGACTGCTTGTTTGAGGTGGTAACTAAAGTTACCGTCAGTAGACAAAGGGTTAAAGGAAATGACGCAATGGCGCCTTTTTAGTGTCTTGTGCTACTAAAGATGTTTAAGTAGTAAGAATATAAACAATAGTATGTGGTTGTTGATACGTTCTGTCGAAATTACCGCAATTGTGTCTCTACCATCGCCCAACCGGTTCCCGCTGTCGGAATGTGTCTAACCTGTGCTAAATACTCCCAATGTTTTCTCGGAAATTCGTCAGCCGTCGCTGGAGTTTAATGCTTAATCGGTTCTTCAAGCTAGCTTCTCTTATATTTCCGTTAAACTTTGGTTCTGTCCACGTGCATTTTCTTGCAATTTTATTCATATCAAAAGTTGTATCAAAGCCGTTTCACGTGCAAGCTCCGTTTCTTATGAATTCATTCTAGAAACAGTCAGAAAGTGAAACTTGTTTATCTGATCGTATCGTCAACATTATCCTCGCGGATCCTTCCCACATAGTGCACCTCCAAACCCTAAAATGAGAGACCTGATTCAGCTTTTCATTAGACCTTGTCCGCCGTTAGTCTTATGTTGGTTCAGAGCTCGTTGCTCGCCAACAAATGATTTCACTGCATGTTTCTCTGCAGATATGTAATGTAAATATACAAGTATAATGTTGCTCACACCCCCACACTTGGAATCCGCAACCGGTTTTAAAGTTGGTTCAAAGTCTAACTTTCTACGAGCCTGAGATAACCGAAACATTTTACTTTGATAGCAAACTTATTCAACTTGATCAATTTTCTTTTCGTGGTCTGTACCATCATTACCTAAATTTATTCTACGGATTTGTCACGCTATATAACCGTGATGATCATCCACAAGAGACATTTGAACACGAACTTCGAGCAGTCTTGGATTACACCCCCCTCTATAACCACGTTAACGGATTTACTCGTATGAGGGGAGCTGACAGGCCGTCTACCTTGGACTTGATACTTACATCTGATCCTACCGCTGTAGTAACTATCATCTATAAACCGCCGATCGGACGGAGCGACCACGTTGTCCTAGAATTCGACTACGTTTGTAGTGCTAGGCGCAAATTTGACGGAATGAAATTCTTCAGAAAGATAAACTACCGTACCCTTTGTGCAGAGCTTCAAAGCATTAGTCTCATACAGTTGGATTACTCCGATCCAGACAGTCACTGGCGCTCTCTCTTACAACACCTGAAATTTATATTGGAGAAACATTCAAACCTCGTCCTGAAGAAAAATTCTCGACGTAACAAATTTAAGCTACGTAGCAGGACCAAAAAGTGGATGCAGCCAAGGGCAATAGCATGGGAGTTTCATAAGACTACAAATACAGCGGATTCTTTGATGCAATTTACACGACTGCGAAATAAAGTTATCAGCTTGATTCGAGACGATAAACAAGCTTTTCAATCGCAATTGATTTCACAGATGCGTCGGAATCCAAAGCTTTTATATCGACTTGTAAACGACAGAACAAATATCAAACCAGGTGTCTTTGCCCTAAGAACGTCATCCGGCTTCACTGAATCCGTTGAAGAAACCGCTGATTTGTTAGCAGACTTTTATGCTGGAGTATTTGCACCGAAATCCACAGACCACGAACAGGAACCAAGCATTCGTTATGATCGTCCCACTCTGAGTGAAATATTAATTATTCCGATGATGGTTGCGCAGCACTTAAGAAAGTTAAACGCAAAGAAATCTCCGGGACCAGACGAAATTTCACCGAAGCTCCTCAAAAGCTGTCATGCGCAGCTCTCGGAACCTTTATCTCGTCTGTTTAACGAATTGCTTCAAGGTGGAATGGTACAAATTGATTGGAAGCTGGAACTAATTACACCAAATTATAAAAGTGGATGCCGTTCTGAAGTAAAAAATTACAGGCCTGTGACATTGCTGTCTTCGGTTTCGAAGGTTTTTGAGCGCATAATCACTGCAGAAGTAGTGCTGCACCTGGAATCGAACGAACTCTTGACGATTGCCCAACACGGATTTCGCAGAAACCGCTCTTGTCTAACTAATTTGTTAACATGTTTGGACGACTGGACTAGTGTAGTGGACGCTGGAGGCAGTATTCATGCATGCTACCTTGACATTTCTAAAGCTTTTGACAGAGTTGATCACAACTTACTGCTGAACAAGCTAAAGAAACACGGTATTGCTGGAGGACTGTATGACTTGTTGCGAGACTATCTCAGCAAAAGACACATACGGGTTCGAGTTGACGGTATACTATCGAAGGAAATCGACGTCACTAGCGGTGTTCCACAGGGATCCGTGCTTGGACCGATACTGTTTCTGATTTATATGAATGACCTGCCAACACCACGCGGCAGTAAGATGGTTCTGTTCGCAAATGACATAAAAATATGGGAAAAAATCAGCACTGCCGAGGATTGCAGTGTGCTTCAAAGTGACTTGGATGCTGTGCAAATGTGGTTATCTGAAAATAACCTACCGCTAAACATGCAGAAGTCTCAAATCATGCACATCGGTCGTGTGCTAAGTTTTTCTCATTCATACAAGCTTGGCAACAATATCCTGGAGTACACCAAAGAAGAAAAAGACCTGGGTGTCTGGATTTGCGGTAGCCTGAAAAATGGTCTACAATGCGAAGCCGTTTACAAACGCGCGTCTCGGATGCTCGGTGTGTTAAGGCGGATATTCGGACGTTTTTCCCAGAGCTGTTTTTCTCTGATGATGAACACGTACATACACCCGCTTACTGATTACACTTCACAAGCCTGGACCCCATGGCTTCAAAAAGACATTTCACTATTGGATCGCATATATCACAGAGCCTCAAAGTTGGCCATTGGGCTCGAAAACCTACCATTCGCTGACCGACTAAGTAAACTGAAGCTGACGACACTTGCACAAAGGAGACTGCGAGCCGACCTCCTCCTCACATTCAAAATCCTTAACAGTGTTTCCCACCCTTTGGATATACTATTTCACCGACGAACATCCAGCAACAACCGCGGTCACAACTGCAAGTTGGAAATACCCCACTCCAATCAGAACTGCCGCAGGTATTTTTATTCTGTGCGTATTTGTTTCGCTTGGAATTCCCTGCCAGCCAATTTGGTAAGCTCAAACACTTTTTCTATATTTAAATTAAAACTGGACGATTTCCTGAGAGCCAATCCAAATTATGCCCCGAACTATTTATAATCTATTGTTACCAGAATTATTTTGATTTTTAAATTTTTTCTACACACATACACTTGTACCTATAGTTCAACTGCATGGTTATTGTAAAGTAATTGCTTTTTCAACCATAAAATCTTGAATCTTGAGATGCTTTCTCAAATGCACAAAACTTTTCTATTGATTTCAGTAAACGACCGAAATTTTTACAGTTGGCTTTTTCGTGTAACACTGCGTTATTTACCGGATGACTGCTTGAAAATTATGAATTACCTCATCGATTTTTGTTGATAACGAACACTGATTTTCTGCCCCATGTTCACGAATATTTTAGTCTTTGGGCGAGAACGACTTCACACTCGTCATTTGCACCGGGACAGCAGCTCTACTAGATGACCACGCGGTTCTATCCGGGTTTGTCCGTGTCACACCGGAACTCGTGTCGTCGTCGTTGTTGTTGTTGTCATCGCTGTCCGAGGTGGACATTGAACGGCGGTGTCGCTACAAGTGTCAATCACCCGGCCAGCTTGCTTTGGTGTGACATGTGTGTGCGTGTCTTGTCGGTATGCAGGCTTACCGGCCGAATAGTACCTGTTTCGTTTTGAGGTGGCATTTACACCGAATGAGCCGTGTTCGTGAATGTCACTGAACCCTAATAGTATGGACTGTCACAAAATATCCTCGATTGCAAATGAGCATTTAACGATTGGGCTGTTTGGAGAGACTGATAACACTGCACACGCTGCATGACACTGTCATGAATACTTTATTCTGTTTTGTGTAGGCCGAGATAAACCGACAGTATCTTGGCTAGCGTGCAGCCATCGAGATTGCCATGCTTCTTGCCAGAATCTGGGTCTGTTTTCATCATCATTCTCAATACCCTTGTAGCATGTACTGAATGGTTTACTGCCATACAACAATGTCCTAATAAAATCCTAAATAAACTGGGAGCGGTGAGGCTAACAGTTAAGGAACCCGTAAAAGTTTGATCACAGATACACACCGTGATCACCTGTCAATTCCTCGAATCAAAAACATTCAATCAAGTTTCGTGAACGAGTAGAGCGACATCAGCACAACAGCTTCCTCGCGGTATTCACTGTCATAAATCACTACGAGCTCAGCTCGTCACTTTTCTTCAAGCACTTCAAGGATTTAAATGGTTCAAAAGGCATGAGGCTCAGCAATAACCATAGGATGGCGAAATTTAATATGTAAGTTTATAAATACAAGCAAAGAAAGCATGCATCTACATTTGTCCGCCCACCAATCGAAAACAATTTCTATCCTTTGGAATTTTTACCTGATTCTTGAACTGCTCAGTAAGCAACCAAATCCCGTTTTGCTTGGAATACGTTTGGGACCGATAGTATATTCATAATGCGAAGAAATATGAGTGAAATCGGTCCCTCACTCGAGACTCAACTGCAGACGACATTTTTTGCCGTGCGAGTTTGTTTTACTTAGACCAGTCTGCCAGATTATGTTGTAAACTCACCAAATCAGCAAACCTTCAAGAGAAGCTTTGATGCTTTTTTGACC
This sequence comes from Atriophallophorus winterbourni, assembly GCA_013407085.1. NCBI lineage: Eukaryota > Metazoa > Platyhelminthes > Trematoda > Plagiorchiida > Microphallidae > Atriophallophorus > Atriophallophorus winterbourni. The sequence continues at coordinate 9,896 of JACCGJ010004242.1, forward strand.
CTAAACTCGTGCATCGAAGAAAACTATACATCTTAACACCATGCATCTACATTTGTTATCCCACCAATCGAAAACAATTTCTGCCTTTTGCAAAAGAATAACATTCGTGAGCATTACATTTGATATTCACTATTGCTTTTATACTATTGTATTTTTCATGTTTTTATTCATACCGTAATCCTGTGGTGTTGTAAAGTATTAACTTTTTTAACCATAAATCCTTGAAACCTTAACTCATAAGAAGTTTGGTACGGAAGCAACTTGGAAGCGATTATGTAAGATACGGAATCACGTCACGACTCTTGTAAGAGATGATCGCATGCAATTCCAATGGAACTTGCTTAAGAGAATGGAGAAGAATCCTTAGTTTCTCTACAAGATAGTAAATCAAAGATCAAACCAGGTGTATTCTCTGTACTAACACCTAATGGATTGACCCACTCTGCCCAAGATACCGCTGATGCTTTAGCAAAGTTTTACTCATTTGTCTTCAATCTCAAGCGTTGTATCCCATATCAAGTTTCACCAAGTTCGGCGCATCTCGAATTACAAAATGAAATGACTATCAACGAATACATGTTTGGGCGGGAACTTTGTCAACTAAACGAAAAGAAGTCCCCGGGCGCAGACAAAATTACCCCCGCCATACTTCGTAGGTGTCGGGTTGCTTTGATTGCTCATCTCACTCGCATATTCAATCTCAGCTTAAATGAAGGAAAAATACCACCGCAATGGAAAGCAGGGATGATAACTCCTGTTTATAAATTCGGTAGCCGTTCAGATACAGCAAACTATAGACCGGTAACGTTACTTCCGGTGATCTCTAAATTATTGGAACGCATTATGACTGTGCACATAAGAGAAGATTTTGAAAACCAAAATATTTTGACGGCAGCACAACACGGTTTTCGGAGAGATGGTTGCTATTTATCTAACCTTCTTACAACGTTCGAGGATTGGATCAAGGCACTAGACGAAGGTGAGGCTGTACAGGCTTGCTACATCGATATTTCCAAAGCTTTCGATAGAGTCAACCATGACATCTTAATTAAAAAACTAGAATCTTAAGGAATAACGGGAATATTGCTGAATTGGATAAGGGACTATCTTACTGATAGACACGTCCAAGTTCGCGTTGGCAGCACCTTATCTAGAAAAATAGACGTCACGAGTGGAGTTCCGCAAGGCTCGGTGCTTGGACCTCTTCTATTCTTGGTGTATATGAACGATATAGTAGAGGATATTGGATGCAACTTGATACTATTTGCCGATGATATTAAAATATGGAAACGTGTCAGGTCTGTTAATGACTGTATTACATTACAACGGGATCTGTGCACCTTATTTCGTTGGTCCCCGTTAAATGAGTTACCATTTAACCCTTTGAAATGTAAAATGCTGCAGCTTGGAAAATCTCTGCACCACACGTATCAGCTTGGCACGCAAGATCTCGTCTGGACCACCGCATAAACAGATCTCGGTATATGGGTTTCGTTTAACCTTAAGCCTGGACATCACTGCCGGATGGTGTACAATAAAACTTGCCGTATCTTGAGTCTTCTCAAAAGAATATTCGGGATTTTTACGCCCGAAACCCTACCCCGGGTGATTAACACGTATATACGTCCTGTTATTGAACATTCCATCCAAGCCTGGGCACCATGGCTGAGGAAGGATATCGAACTACTAGACAGGATTTATCATCGTGCTACAAAGTTGGTCTCCCGGTACAGAAATTTGCCTTTCACAGAGCGAATGTTAAAACTGAACCTACACGAATTTAACCAACGACGGATACGTAGTGACCTTATTGGAAAGATATTATACTTCGCCATCAACTGGCTATATTTTCAACGTGCGATTAACTACCGAAGCTTATTACAGGATTCAATTTTGATTTTGCTCTTATTCCTGATCACCGCTTTTTTTATCCTGCTCATGATATTCATCATCGATCGCTCGACAGAACCACAGCTTGTGTACACACCACTGAAAAATGCTGCTCACAACCCTGACCGGATAACCCCGAAAAGAATGCAAAGTGCATCGGGCTTCGTGTGTACGGTTTGCCAAAAGGCGGTAAGTCCTAAGGCAAGGTCTGTCACGTGTTATGATTGTATGCAAACTGCAACAAATCGCTGACCGCGGAGTCGGTAGTGATTATTAATGGTGATATTTTTCCCGGTGTTTGTTACGTTTGCCAGGTTTGCAAGGCCAAACCAACAGTGACATCTTTGGAGGCGAAAACTACTGAGAATGAAATTGAGACGCGTCTAAATGGACTAGAATCGAGTGTACAAAAACTGAATGAACTGATAATAAACGTCATAAAGGTAGCATTGTTGCCAGACATAGAGGCTACTGCCAAGGAGCTGATAAAAATCCATCATACCCGAACAGGCCAAGAACTGTCCAGAAAACCACGCAAATGGTGACTAAAACGAGTAGGTGTTCGCCGGGACCCGTGACTACTCGACTTAACGGAAACGAGAAAGGTGTCAGAAAAACCTTTTCTTAAATGTCTAACTTACATTATAAACCAAAATCCGCGGGTATAAACTTTAGTGTTACATGTACCAATGTGACCGAGTCACAGTAAACCCTGTTCAAAGCTAAGCAAAGCATGACTCAATGGAGTGGTATAAACTCTGTAGTCGGATGAGACTGGCTTCAGTTACTCCCTCATCAATAGTTCGACTGGACCGCCACCTCAATTCTCCTCACAAAGAACATCCTCGGCTTTTACGAATAACGCTGCAATCTACGTAGGACGTGGAAAACGTACTCTTATATGCTTATCTTCTCAGAGGTGTAGCAGAGTCTACATGTATCCATATAGATCTATCATGGTGGAAGCGAAAGTCGTCGAAGAAATCTCGAGAAGAAAATCATCCAAGAAGTATAGTACTTCGGGCGTTCCGGGAGATGCTGCTCACATTCTCAAGAAAAAGCCAAGCACGATCACAAACTGTGGAAATACCCGGCCGAAACAATCGGTATCAAAAAATCCATACTTGTAGATGCTATCATGATACTGCGGTCTGCTAACTATAAAGGGCACGGTTCTAGCCCATCAAAGGTAACAGTCTTTACAACCGAAATTCAAAGTATTTCAAAATTCAATGTTTTAATGGTCCAAAAAGCAAATACTTTAAAGTAACCATAGCTTAGAAATATAGGGAATGCAAAAAAACAAAGATATTCTGTCAATAAGAAGAATCAGCTTATGCATTGAGGTGCAAGGTTGGCTTTGGACAACATATAATTGTCAAGTTCAGCCTTGAACCGGTTAAGGGTCGATGTACAAATGATATGTGGAGCAGGGAGTTCCATAAAATCAAACTCGAACAGCAAACATGAAGCTTCGACAATTTGATCTGGAGTGTGGAATAATTAACGCGTAGCCATGAGATCTGATACCACGTGCTTCTTGCCAATAAAACAGGTGTTCATGTGGGTGATCCACTGTTGTATAGTCCGCTCGACAGCTTTGTAGCGCGGTGGTATACGCATTGCAGCAAAGGCATGTCTTTTGTAATCATGAGGACCGTGCTTGAACAGCGTACTCCATTGTTGGCTGGATATGGGTGTTTAAGATTCAAGAATTTATGGTATAAATAGCTCGTAGCTGTACAACACCACAGGATATTCGTGCAAGGACAATAAATATATGTACAAAATAAATTGAGCCACTAGGGAGATCGACCGTTTTGTAGTTAGAAAAAATGTCATGTATTGTTAATTATCCGTGGGAGTATCTGCTTTGTGAAACTACCGAAAATACTTCCGACCAGTGCTAAGCTTTGGCAGGACTTTTTGTATACCACCGAACACTGCCGTGAAGACTTCAAGTTACTGCTAATCCACACAAACACAGGTCTTTCTCTCCAGTAATCCATGAAAGCTGCTAAGATCCCATAGAGTATGTGAATTCAAAGGATTGCCTACTTTTAACATTTTACATTTTTGGATGTTGAAGGTTCGAAGGTGGAATAATAGGTCGATAATAGGCCGTCCACACGAACTCTGATGTGTCTGTTGCTGAGGTAATCACTCATCAATTCAAATAGTCCTCCAACAATACCGTATTTCTTTAGCTTGTTCTTGTTGAAAGCTTTACAAATATCCAGGTAGCACGCATGAATACAGCCCACGCATCTACAACCCTGGTCCAATCGTCTAAGCTTGTCAGCTTTTTTGTTAGACAATAGCGATTTCTGCGAAATCCGTGTTAGGCAACTACCAAAAGTTGGTTTGTTTACAGATGTCGCATTATTTCTGTGTTTATTATTCGCTCAAACATTTTGATACCGAATACAGCAATGTCACCAACTCAGGAATCGAAAATTTGAAAAATCCAGACAGCTGCAAGTCAATTGCTCAAACTGAATATGAGCTTTGTGAAGTGATTTCTAGCCTGTTTAACTATTCGTTGCTTATGGAAGTGGTACCGACGTAATTAGACATATATTCAAAGGCGGCTGCCGATCTGATGCCGCAAATTATCGTCCCGTCACACTATTACCTGATATTTCAATTCAACTCAATTCAATTTTAATGGTCTAAAAAGCATATAGCTTTACAAAAAAAACCAGAATAATATGCCAAAAACGAATATTATACCAAGCAAAAATGTGAGGTTATGGAACGTATATTATCAGAAACAATGTACACGGACTTTGAATCGCGTAATTTGTTTTCGCCAGCGCAGCATGGATTTCGATCTCATCGCTCTTGTCTAAAGCATGTTCGCATAGCGTTAGATGACTGAACAAAGGAGTTGGATAGAGGTTCTTGCATTCACGTCTGTAAGCTAGACATTTCAAAAGAGTTTTACAGAGTCAATCAACGTTTGATTCTTCAAAATCGGATACGTTTAGGAATATGTGAGCCACTCCATTATGGTTGTGCGACTACCTGTCAGATCGCCACTCACGAGTTAGAGAAAAAGGAGTGCTATTCCAACATTTCAAAACCCCCAGCGGAGTACCACAAGGATCTGTGCTAGGGCAGCATTTCTTTATATTATACATAAACGATTTACCCCCTGTTATTATGGATGGATTGTCGATGCTGCAGCAGAGACAGTCGTTGCGTTCTATCAATCTATGCGTTGTTCTTAACCCAACAGTCAGGAAAACAGAACAAGGCCGGAATAGAACGTTGATCGGGAGTCCAAGGTCCAAGCGCCCAGTGTGTGTGCATTTCGACCGTGGTTATGGTTTGTATTTATATGACAACAACAGAGTGAACGTGTGAAGGTACACCCTAATCGTGGAAAAAGTGCATAGTGGGAACCTACGGAAGTTGGTTGTCATGGGCGAGTCAGACAATTTGAATTTAGTGGAGATGTGGTTTGTTGCCAAGGTACAACATGCCTTACACAACAGCAATTTATCGCCGTTAAGAACTTTGGCCGATGGGCTAGTGTTATTCGTTAGGAGGATGCTCTCCTAACACCTCCCAACTTCAGCTTGGTTGTGGCAACACATCCGTTCTGGATCCACTTACATGCGGGTTACTGGAAAACGTCTTCGATCGGTCCACCTTCTTTGTCTGCATTCCGGTAAATTAATTTGAGGGGGCTCTTCTTCCGATGGCTTTCCATGGCCTGTGGTTTCGAAGGTAGTGAAGACATGATAGGACTGATCATTATTGTTATAGGAATCATTGAACAGAGATTTCTTAAATTAGTTTGCCCGGCAATAATTTTCTTTACGCCGGTGTTTCTTGAATAGCAATAACGCACAAAATGCCATTCGTCACATTGCCAACACTTGAATGGGGGCATGGCATTTTGATTGCGTCGTTGATCAATCTGAATGCTGCTTCGGTGCTTGACAGCGAAAACCACTGACTCATTTTGTCAGGGATTTCGTTCGACCAACGTAGTGTCACGCTTCAAATTTAACCATTTCTTGCATTTTGTTGTGATTGGCATCATGTTGATGTTAAGGTTTTGATCTAGTCGCGACAGTAGTCTCTTGCGAATGTCTTGAGCTTTCTCTGACTGCAAACCACAAACGAATATCAGCGATCGAAACTGGTCTTCAGTCATATCTTTGAACTTGTACCGTTCACATGCTCTGTTAACTTTCCGTGCATACGACACAAAATTATCACAATCCTCCTTGACCATTTTCATGCAATTATATCCTCTATTAAACAAAGATTACTGTTCACGAAAAGTCTCTTCTAACAATTGTACAATTTGATCAAAAGTAAATGCACTTGGGGATTTCGGCAAAATGAAGTTGATAAACTTCTCATGTTCCAATGTTCCCAGTTTTCTCAACAGCAGTTTCGTTTTTCGACAATCATCAGCGTTGTTGGGATCGGATTGGTAAATATCTTTGTTCGTAATTGTTTTTGGGGATACTGTTGATGATCGCATCCACCGCTGGGTTTTGTACATAGGTCTTCTTGTCTTCGGATTTGACACTCAGATATTTCAAAAGAGTCTGCATCAAACAGGCTTGAGTTTCTTCAAATTGGCGTTACTGATGCTGAACTATTGATTTCAATTCTTTTGCTGTGATTGCCATTTCGTATTGCTGGGTTCTTTTATTCCTGTCGATAAATTGTTATGATGGATGGACCGTTGATGTTGCAGCAGAGACAGTCTATCAATTTATGCGTTGTTCTTAACCCAACAGTCAGGTAAACGGAACAAGGCCGGAATGGAACGTTGATCAGGAGTCCAAGGTCCAAGCGCCCAATGTGTGCGTTTCGACCGTGGACATGGTTTGTATTTATATGGCAACAACAGAGTGAATGTGTAAAGGTACACCATAATGGTTTTATGGTAGAAAAAGTAGTAGGCTTAACCAAGACTGCCTTATTGGTGTTCCTGTTGGACTTGGTGTTGCATCTATCTGCCCAGTATGAACTTTCGATGCGCTTAGTCTAATTTCTAGCGTTATTAGCATGCACTCATTTTCCCAACGAGTTTTGACCGTGACCTACTTATCCCTGCGTAAGAAGGTTATTTAAAGGATGACTGAATGGTATCTAGGTACAGAGTTCCGCTTTGTACAGCAGGTCGATTCAGCCTGCATCTTTTAAGATATAACATAGAGTAAGCATTTTTCTTTGTAATAGGTGTTTACAACGGAACATATATTGTTAAAAATGTGGTCTGTTTTCCAAAATATTTTCACATGGTTTCCATTAAGATGTTCAAGACCCTTCCGAATTCGATATGGTACTGCATTTTAAGGAATCAAGCCACTTCCAGTTACAAGCAAACATGAGATTCCATTTTAAACCAGTTGCAAATTTGCTGTACTTTTACTGACTTTATTTCTGTGTAAAGCTTGCCAAACTTGACAGATGCACACTGTTCCTTCGGCCTTCTTCAATCGATGTCTACCTTTAAGTTGTACCACATCAAAGCAACGTTATTCCGACTACGACTACTCTAGTTCTGTGTTTAGTACCAAGCACTGAGCTCAAGCTAGATCAGTTGCCTCGTTTGAGCATTCAGCTTACCAACAACAGAACCCCGCTGTGTTTAAATTGTTAATCACAAGGCTGTCGACATTCTTTCAATCATTCGCGCAAGCTTGCCACCCTTCGGAATTCAGTCAGTTGAACACATGGTCATGCACATTTTTTTCTTCTGCTTGCTCTAAAGCATCCACTTGATGTCTTTGCTTGATCTGAGATGCGGTATAATCTTGAAAATTATGTGTGTGTATTTGAGTCTGCTATGCCAAAATCCAGTCGGTAATACAGAAGGGTGTGGCAATCACACTAACGCAGGATGCGATTGCAGGGAAAATTGTGTTAAAATTTCGCGAGTATTTAACATGAATCGTGAATGATCGTTTTCTCTTGTCAATGGAACATCACTGAGACTATTTCAGATACGAAGAAAAGCCACACTAATACAAGCTACATTCGCTAGTAAATGACTAGCTTAAGGAAAACTGTGTAAGCCTGTGGTAAATATTCCTTGTAAACTGAAAATTAGCTAAGGAACTTTATCACCACCGCATGTGAATTCTCAGAATTATCCACTGTTTCAACGCTGCTTGAAGCTAATCTTGCTCTCTCGATCTGATTAGAGTAAGGATGGGATCGTAAGTGTAGGGGATAAGAGGACGTTTCCCACCGCACTCATTGTAAATGATACTCAATACATGCATACATCCAGTTTTGGACTATACAGTACAAGCTTTGAAACAAAGACATAACGCTCCTCGAAAGGATTTATCATAAGGCAACTAAAATGGTTACTGGATTGCATAGTCTATCTTTTAAGCAACAACTGACTAGACTTGGATTGTGCACCCTCGAGTGCAGACTCATTCGAGCTAGCCTATTCCTGACGTATCGAATAATCCATTCCACCTGCAGTCAAAACCTGACCCTTCAAATCCCAAATTCCAGATTAAGCTGCCGACGCAACTTTTACACAGTGCGTATATGCTTTTTATGGAACAGCTTGCCGTCATACATTGTTTCCTCATCAAACTAAATGATATTCAAAAAACGTTACGATCTTTCGTGTTGAATCTCTTGACGTTATACGCATTGCCATTGATTGTGTACCATATATTCTGTGCACGGGATAAGAAATTGAAGTCTATGCACGTTTGTTTCCTGGATTACACAAAAGCATTCAACAGTGTTGTCAGTGGTTCCCTGATAGGGATGTCTTACTGTACAAAGTTCAAAAGCTGTCTTTTCTGAATTCCGTACCTTCTCTTTTGTTCCCGATTTCGCGTGGTGTCCTGCAGCACACAATCCTTTCCTTTTTATTTATTGAGCTTCCTTTTTTCATGTGCTCGTACCATTAAATGTTTCCGTTGCACTCAAAAACCATCCTTTGCTGTCGATCATCCAGCAGAAGAAAAAAAAGAATACAAATAATGTTCGGTGGTTATCCTCATGCGACCTATGTTTAAATCCTCAAACATGCAACATGGTGGTTGGTGGGCAATGTCAAGCTCGGCTTTCAGAGTCTCTGTTTCATTTTTAATGTCTCCGTTTGAAGGATGCAGTAAATTCAAGCACCATACAACCCCAGTGTGTTTATCGTTCTACTCGGGAAGAACCTCCTGCTAATCAAAGATGCTTCAAAGTTAACATCTTAGAGTAAACAACGTCCATTCTAGTTTCATTCGAGAAATGAACGGTGATCAACATTTCCGTGAATGTACAGATTTATCAAAGTCATTTTTTCGATAATGCACGCACACATGACCTGGAGATTATCCTCTTCCATAAGACACTTGTATCTCCTTTCCTTAACCAAAAACTGGAAACGTCAGAACTTATTTTGTCTCTGACCTCGCCCGATTTCGAGCGGGAATTTTCGAAGCTGAAGATGCGACTAATCCTTTGGATCCTACCGTAAAACTGTCGCTCTACAAATGAAAAAACATCAGTTCATTTCATAAATTTTGCGTGGTTAAATGAGCCCGATCGCTGAAATTTTTTGATTATGAATATAGCCATTTTCATCTTCTTCGTGGCATTTTTGACGGTCATGTTTATCCAGAATTCGTTAATTGTTGCTTGCAAATGATGCCGATGATGTATCGTCAACTTCAAATGAAAACGTTCAGTTCCCAATGTATTACGGTGCTCGCATCCCCATCCCTTACACACCACTACCGGTTTCTGGCTGTTTGCCGTCATCAGGTGGAGACAGTTTAACTTTGTTAAGTTCCCATTCTTTAATATAATTGTACTGATTCCCCTAGATGATTTAATTTAAGCGGACCATAGATCATTCAAGCTTTTGACCAACGTTAAAGGAGAATCTTTGGTCACCTGGTGCTTCTATTCATTACTACAACAAGTCTACACCAACAACTAATAAAAAGCCAATATAATCGGCAACTCTCATGATACAAGCCTATTGTAATTGACGCTAGATTTCTTCACGACCCTCAGACAATCGAAGTATTCCGCTCCAAGACCTGACCTGTCTAGACCGTCCCATGCTGGTCACGTTTCAAAGGTCACGCTACGAGGAATAATTTTCTTGCATAAACATTCGTGCGATACCAATGAGAACATTTCCAATGGAGTTAAAATTTGCTTGGCACTACAGAATCGTGCATGGAATCTTTGTGAAATAAAGTTGTGTTTTGCATTGAGGCACCTACATTACCCCCAAAAATTTCACATTTGATTCTAGAGGAATAGTATCAGGGAACATTTGTATCGCGAGATGCATGAGTGGCTAAACACATATTATAATTTATTGATAGACAGTGAGAAATTATTTTTTACAGTTTACTACTCAGACCTGTATCACGTGGTGACCTGTTGTAGCCTTGGTTGCATTTCGCGCAGTCTAAAGTTCAGTCTCGATCTGATTTTGTACCGTTTAATATCACTCAGCCTCATGTGACGCATGGCTCGAACGCTTGCTAGCATAACGATTTTCAAAACATGCTATTCATCATCATCGATCCGAATCCACTGCTTTTTCCGCCTCGAAACTAGATCTTGGGATTTCTTCGTCCCAATGTATCACGCTCCAATTTGTTACAAGAGCGTCACCAGGTATGGAAATCGATCAATCATTCAAATTTTCAAATTTAAACTGACCGATTTTGTCGTACATAGCGTGATTCCGGTTTAAACGATGGTGACTGTGATAAAGCCCTAACGCAGGAAGTGATATCTTTCATTAACACCGTTGATTCCCCCGGAGTTTGCTACGTATGTAGTGCTTGTCAAAGTAAACAGCCTAGCGATACAACCACAAATCCTCTCCACGAGGCAAAGCTGGAATCTCGAATAGAGATTTTGGAAAATTGTTATCGAAAACTTGAGGAAACATTTAAATCGCTTTTGGTAGATACAATTGCCAATGCAATTCAACCCGAAATGGATATTGATCAAGGCGGCAAAAGGATTAGAAAAATACGCCAAAAACTGCTCTCTTAACTGGGTGTGGTGTCCGCTTATCCTGGTGTATTAAAGATGGACCTAGTGAACCCTACTTACCTAGGTTCTCATCTGATAAACTGGTGAACACTTTGACCAGGAATCCCACCGTATATTTTCTAGATCAGAGCAACCCAAAAACGCCACACTACCTCTCATTCTACTAAGACCGATAGCGCTCTCAGTGGAATTCGCAAAAATGTAAGAGGGCCCACAGATACATTTTTACAGCAAGACAAGCACATGAGCTCAAGAAATGGACCAAGCTCTGTACACACATGGGCTTGAAAGCTTTAGTACCTACTTAGATGACGCGCTTAACTCGGCATAAAGGCTGTCCGCAGGTAGACAGGTCACGCCTATTAAGGGTGACATTGCGAATGAAATCTGACATGGAAGAAGTCATCCTCAATGCTTATCTACTCTGTTCGTGTTCTGGTTTGACTTGCCGAAGCCAGCCTACATGCCCTCGTGGGAAAGAAAAGGTTAATCCACTTGTCGAGGCCAGTCCACTTCACGTAGTTTAATATTCCGCGGTGTCCCCGAAAATGTTGATGTCGTATCAGCTTCGGAATCAAAGCAGCGATGGTTATACATTGCTGTTGCCATTTGATTTCGTGATTTAATTGTTGTAGACACTTTTAAAATACCTAGATCCTCCAACTACAAAGGCAATGGCCAACGTACTCTGAAAATCACTTTTCTAACGACCGACATGGCTATCGCTATCAATACCAACTGTAAATCGTACCGCGCAAAACTTCCACCAGATGTAAGACTAAGCGTGCTTAAGCGTATCCCGTCACTAACTGCCAGAGAACCATCACAGTCACAATTGATTGGAATATGTTTGGGACCGATCGTGTATTCATAATGCAAAGAAATTTGAATGCAATCGGTTAAAGTAGTTTTTGTGTAACGTTTCATTTCTGACACAGAAGCTTCGTCAGACCAAGTGTTATAGTCAGGGCAGGGAACATGATTAAGTAGTAGTCAATCCACCACCGCTTATTTGACCTTACCACTAAACAGCCTATAGTACGCCTACAGTGCGTCACGTATAGTGAGAATGACCGGGATCGGTGGTCCATTTTCCTCACAGTGTGTATCCAAATCAATCTGATACAAGTGAACACGGTCAAGGTCAGTTGACACAGCTGCCCTCATACGTAAAAGTACATAACTAACGGGGCTAAGGCTACTTTTGAAGAAAAATAAAAATCTAATTAACTAATAGGTATACGGTGAATAAAAACTATTTACTTTCGCATCAGTGCCGAGCGCCAGATTGTGGAGATTTCTGCCCCATCCACCTTATTGACCGCCGGTCGACCTGCCTTGACAATTTCGACCGCCTCCGCATGTAGGCGTTCGCTATACTGTTTAATACCGCGTCTCAATATTGCCACATTGTCTAAATCGACGCTGTCGCCCGTATCTAAAACGTGCTCCGCCAAGGCGGAATCACGAATGAGGGATTGATGTTCCCTCGCATCCCGAGGCTGTCTCCGGACACGCTTTCGGTGTTCTTCGATTCTAGTGTGAATTTCCCAGGAAGTCTGCCCTATGTAAACACCGAACAGTCCTTACAGTTGATTCTGCAGATGCTGTTCGTAACGCTAGATAAAGGCGTCTTATCCTTGAGGTGCATCAGAACTGAACGGATAGTTTTCCCTTTCTTATAAGTTACGCGTATGGCCGCCTGGTTCAAGATTCTACGTATCGCTTCAGATGTGCATTTTACATAAGGTATACAAACTGTATCCCGCCAATTTTTTTCCGATTTTTCGGATGGGTATTTTACCTTCATCAATTGGCGTTTTACAAAACTTTTTGGATAACCGTGGTCTATGAGCCTTTGGCTCGCTTCACGGTGCGCCTGTTTTCGCTCCCTTTCGTCGCTGCACAGGTGTTCTATCTTGTGGAAAATGGAACAAGCTATGGAACTGAAGACCTGTCTTGGATGAGCGGAAGTGTATCGTAGTACAGCATCTGTATCGATAGGTTTCCGATAGACAGAAGTTTTTATTTTCCCGTCTACTTTTTGTGCTAAACAGTCCAAAAATGGAAGAGTGCCTGTGCAGGATTCCACTTCCTCTGTGACAGTAATACATGGGTCTATTTCATTTAAATATTTAAAGAAGGCCTCTAACTGATCTCGCTTGATGATAACAAATGTGTCATCAACATAGCGCCACCATAATTTTGGCTTGAACCCTTCATTGTTAGGGCTTTGTTCTCGAAATGCTCCATATACATGTTCGCAAGTACTGGAGATATCGGTGAACCCATTGCCAACCCTTCTTTTTGTCTATATAATTGCTCATTAAATACGAAGTGGTTCATGCTTAGGCAGATCGATACACCGTTAATAATTTGCTGGACGCTCAAGTTTGTGCGATCTGACAAACTGGCATCAGATTCCAAAGCCCGTCTAGCTAGTTGTAACGCACTTGTATCTCGGTATCTGGGTGTCGTTTAACCTTAAGCCTGAACATCATTGCCGGACAGTGTACACCAAAGCCTACCGTATTTTGAGTCTTCTAAAAAGGATATTCATGATTTTCACCCTCTAAACCTTACCCGGGTTGATTAATACGTATGTACGTCCTATTATGGAATATTCCATCCAAGCCTGGGCAACTAGGTTGAGCTGTACGTGTAAGTTTCACATGGAAAACCCTCCCCTCCACTGTTACACACTCAGCCAACCTGGATATTTTTAAAGCTAACTTGGACAAATACTTGAGAGAAAACCCTAATTTTGATACGATTTACACTACATGAGTTTCCCTGTTCTTCTTTTTATTGTATATACCTCATAACTTCATCCTATGGTTATTGTTAAGCTAAATGTTTTTTTAGACTATTACAACTTTGAATCGCTTTGAATGATATCGAACCTCTTGACAGGATTTATCATCGTGCGACAAAATTGGTCTCCCGTTACAGAAATTTGCCTTTCTAAGAGTCAATGTTTCAACTAAATCTGCACGGCACATGATTTTACCCAACGATGGATACGAAGTGACATCATGTTCAAAGTAATTAAAAGATTTAATGGTCCAAAAAGCAAATACTTTTCAATTGCCATCGATTAAAAATATAGGGAATGCATAAAAACATTCAAAATCTTGCATACTGAAAACCATTCCCTTAAACACATGCTAAAGCCCAATAGCCTTACTCGAACATGAAAACATTCAAAAACTTTAAGCATTCCGCATTCTCGATTGCATATTTGTCGAAATATTTTCTCGTTAAGAATGTGTTTCACTAGAAACATTTTGCATGAAGAATTCATACACTCGGAATCTGTTGAGGTTTTCACTTCCAGACTCGATGGGTATATGACGAACCATGCTGTATGCGACTGTTCCTATTGATTTTTGAGAGATTTTACATTTTTACTCTATATACCTCGTCATCCTATGGTTATTGTTAAGCCCACTGCTTTTTATAACAAAACTTTCTGAGTTCTGATTTCACGCGGATCGTGCAATCGATATTTCGAATTCGTATACACTGCTTGATTCACCGGAACTTCCATAACGTTTTAAAAATCAGAGGGTTCGAGTGTAAATTCAGCTACGATGCAAATTCGATGCAACTTTGCTCAACTCTGGTGCTGCAACATACTCAAGTGTTGCTTGCGGCTAAAGTAAATTTAAATATGAGCACCAAAATATATTGAAAATTTAAATTTATTGCATATGAACCCAGAGTGTAATGTTTGCCAATAATAATAGTAA
>JACCGJ010004247.1:0-40926 GCA_013407085.1 Atriophallophorus winterbourni
ATTCACTAGAACCTTGGACACTTATTTGTTACATAACGATTTGACGATGCCTGTGTATTGACTCAGGTTAAGCATATTACTTGACTCCAGTGACATCGTATAATTGTTTTTTATACCTCGTATTGAACGCATATTTACTATGATATGGTAAATGTGAAGCTATGTGCTTTTTGTGACCATAAATTCTTGAATCTTGAATCTTGAAAAAAACTACTCTAACCAATTGCACTCGAATTTCCTTGAGTTTTAGTACTATTTTCGGCTCAATGGTAAATTGAATTAAAAGATTATAAGCCGTTCCACATCTCGCAAACGAGTAGGAGTTGGACGAAAGAATACGATTGACAAACAACAGCTGTTAAACCACAAATGCCGTCACATGAGACTAGAAAAGAGACCACAACTAACGAAATGATTGGAGACTGGTTGGTATCTTGAAAGCGTGTGAAGTTCAAGTAGTTATTGATTTATGTTCGGGAAAATACACAGGCATCCAAATGCTAATCTGATCAACATATTTTACGGAAAACTTTGAAGCAGACTGCAACCGCTCTCGGAGAACCGCATGTTTAACAATCTTTTCAAACGGACTAGTGATGCCTGTGGTCGAATATAAGAAGGTTTATTTTAAACGTTTGCGAGACTTCTTACATTAGTTTGAGCTTAAGAAATGCCCACTGCCTCGTGGTTCAGGTTTTTTAGCCAAAGGCTCCGGGTGTGGCCCCATAAGCAAACCCCCTACTTCGGCCTGGGTAACCAAGTATTATCACGCTCACAAGCAATTATGAAAATAAAGGTAAAAATGACAGATCCCGTGCTCCCAAGCTCTCTTCTCAAAATGTTTTAAATGATCTTACACTGCACGCAAACGTTTTTCTTACCTGTTTTCCGCTTTGGGGTTCTTTGGGTAGCCCTGTCAGAAGTGCAGGTTGTTCATCGAGGTTTACAAATTCAGCAACTTCGAATATTTTGCCTGCTTCGAATGACTTTGAAGCGTTCTTACGCCCGCGCGTACCATTCAAATTAGCGGCGTTCAATGTACAAACTTTAGCTAGCATCGGACAGCAGGCAGCCTCAGCTCGCACACTTGATAGCCTCGATGTCGATGTGTGCTGTTTCTCGGAAAGACGCATGCATAACTCTAGCTCAGTTACACGATTGTCTAACCCTTCGAACTTACGCAAGTCACAATACCTACGCCTGTCCATTGATGACGATGCCATGGTATCCGATCAAGCTGTTGTCGGAATCGTCTTGAGTGAGCGAGCTGAGGTCGCACAGTTAAACTGGATCCCAGTCGACAGTCGTCTTTGTGCAGTTAGACTGCGGGGTTCGTGCAAACTGTCAACCGCAACCTGTTTGCGGTTGCTGCCTTTGCACCGACTAATTGTAGCTGTAAACATGACCAGGATGAGTTTTATGGAAGATTAGAAGAACTCATTAGACTTGCATCAAAGTGTGACATCGTTGTCCTAGCTGGTGACATGAATGCACGTGTAGGCCGTCTATCTTCAAAAGAGCATTTTTTAAGTTGAAGTTTTGGTCCCGATTGTCATCGTAATGACAATGGCGGAAGATTGCTTTGCTTGTGCTCAGAGCACAGACTTTACCTCGCCAGCACTAACTTCCTCCATTCGAAGCGTCACTGCTTCACCGGTAAATGTCGATTGACAGCCTTTTTCACGCACATTGACCATATTGTTATCAGCTACTCGTGCCGAGGGAGTGTGTAAGATTGCCGTTCATACTAGGGCGCCTGTATAGAGTCCGATCATGCGTTAGTCTGTGATAAGCTCTCGATGCGTTTTGGAGGGAAACGTGAAAATGTTGCAAGGCAGTTGAATAATGCCAGGTTTAATTTTCTTCCGGTTCTCCGACGGTTTCAGGGCAATTTGAGTTTGCATCTTTCTACAGTTCCCCAAAATAATATTGATAAAGAATGGAGTGAGATTCAAATCTCCTTGGAAACAGCCGCGTTGGATAGTTGTGTGTTGACTTCTTGTGTAGCTCAACACTGGGTTACTGGAGCAACCACACGCATTTCGTAGAACAACTATCGTGGTATTCCTTGACATCCGAGCGGCATTCATTTCAATCGATCGCGAAGTCTTTGTCTACTGGTTGCCCGAGAAGTATGTTTGTATCTTGAAGAACTTCGGGCATCGTTCGAGCGTACGGACAATTGTCGTCCGCGTTCAATATCTCCAGCAGGGTGCGGCAGGGCTGCCCTATCTCGTCGTTCCGTTGTAATTTAGCGATGGACGATGCCCCAAAGAAAGCTTTAGCTGATCTGGTGTGCGCAGGTGTTAAACTTCTGCCGGGATAAGCGAGTGGGTGCAGCGTTTGCTACACTTCGCCATTTGTGGCGTCGACGCGATGTTTCACTCCATACTAAAGGCTGAGTGTGCAAAGGTTTGGTGCTTAATACACTACTTTATGGCTGGGAAACCTGGTCTATCCGAGGGGAAGATGTCCGTCGGCTTTCTGTTTTTGACACACCTTGCCTGTGTGGGATTGTTTGCATTCGGTGACAGCATCGTGTTACAATATAGATATCTGCAATCGGGTGTCAGGACCAAGTGGCCACGCTCTGAGAGGAATGCCGATGCTTGCTTGATTGCGATAGTTGGGACATGTTTTAAGAATGCCTTTCTACCGTTTACCATACAGCGCCTTATTCGCATAACCTTGGCAGAAGCTGGGAAAATGATCGGGTGACCAGTCTATGACGTGGCGCGTTGAGATGAAGAAACTCACCGTAGAGCTAGGCTCAGTTGGGCTTATTCGTTTGCCTAGGGTCCAAAAGCTCCACCTAATAGTTGACTGAAAACCTTACGAGATATGGCTGTAAATCAAAGTCAGTGGCGCCAGTATATTTGATTATATGTCATAATTTTTATCCGACATTATTTTATATATAAAAAACAAAAAATCGCATGCAAGGAAACTACAAAAACAAGCTGCTTTTTACGTATTTGTTATGCATACCTGACAAGGAGATCAGATCGGTTGGACGATCACAACAGATGTTACTGGCTCCTTCTCGACTAATCGGGCATATGACGCTACTCAAATGTGCCAGTCTGGAGAAACGTTCATGAAGGCCTAATCGCGATCGATCAAACGGTGGACCTTAGCTCAGGCCGTGAGTCATGAGACCACAATGGTGAAGGTCCTGGGTGCGAATCCGACCCGAGACAGGATATGCACTGCTGATGAGCTCAAGTAAGAGCGAAACTCGAGTCCAGTGCTTCCAACGTGGACCGTCGTGATAAACTAGGTGAATATTTCGAAGAACTTGGTACTGTTGAGTAGCCGCTAAAACATAATGAACCAACTCTCCAAGCACTCTATATTCCGCTTGCCTGCTTTCCCTTTTTCACGCGCTTGCTTACCTGCTTTTCTTGCGTCATATTGCTTGGCGATTTGTCTGGCTCCAGACTTGTGCTTCATGATGATGATGATGATGATGATGATGATGGTGATCGAGTGGTTTATGTTGCTTTCTCGTTGCTATATATTATTAAGCCTTCACATGTTGACCATTATCCTTTTTGATTTACCTTCTCAGGTATAATCGACCTTGACCACGTCCAACTTGACTACTTTTCGAACATTCTTCTTTCATACTCATATCTCATCAACACCCCGTTGCTTGCCGCGCCAGTTCAATTTTCTAAACCCTCAACGCAATGTAATGAACCAATGACGTTTTTCACCCTTTTACACACACACGTGACTATAAATGCCTCACTACCCTGGCCCGATGTTTTTACTCGTTCTCTTGTAAATACTAAAATAATGTTAATTCATCAGCGTTCAAAGTTGGTTGATCTCGCTCACCCTGTCAAGGTTTCATTGTTTTACTGATTTTCAAAGTCATTCCTTGTGTGTATTTAATTTCATTTTTTGCTAAAATGAGATTAAAATATAAGTTTTCGGAAAGTAATTTTACCGTTCTAGCGGGTTTGAGTGGTCATGATTTCTTGCAGGCCTAGCGATCAATTATTTGACCTATTCCCGTTTAAAAACGTGTATCTGCTCGACAGAATGTTGGAAGGTTTGTTGTAACATACAAGGCGCAAACGGGTATTGACAGCAGTAATGGGAAAATAAACACGATCCGGTCCAACGTATGAACCGAACACATCTCCAGAGCTTGGTTCCACAAAAGCCGCATACGAGCATTGGTCGTAGCGATGTGATAAAGGAAACTGTTCTGGATGACCTGCCACATGGATTACGTGAGGAATCTTGGGGTAGCTTAATCACATGTTTATTTGACAGCTCCATGGAGCTTTTCCTTGTTGAATAGCTCATTTTCCAGCTTTGGATCCGTCCTCGGACCAATCCTCTTCGCGCTTTATGCTAATGACATACCGGCTCTCATCAAATGCAAGATAGTACTGCTCGCAGACGATATAAAGTGTGGTAGAAAATAAGTAGGTCGGAAGACTGCGAATTGCTCCAGAAGGATCTGGACAACGTCTTGGTCCCTAAAAAATCGCATATTTTTCAATTTCTAAAAGTTTCACAAAAGTGTTATATTATTCTGTGGTTTTTTGTAAAGCTTTTTAGACCATTAAAATTGAATTGAATTGAATCGTCTAACATATATTAACATAACATCAGAAGTATTACATGCAATCGAAGGAAACACAGCTGGACTGTATCAGCTTTTACTCTGCTAGTCACTAGATCCAGCCAAAATGATTTTATTATGCATCTGATGGCGGGACAGGACGAGTTCAGTCACCCATGCCCGCTCACCGCATGCGGCCAACCAATCTGCCTTAAATCCTGTCTCAGAACTGGTTGAAATAGTCATGAAAAAAGAGTTTGCAGTGAATCGGTTATGGCAAGATTTTGGTAACGTTTCGCTTCTGAACACAGAAGCTTCGTCAGACCAAGATTGTCGGTACGAACAGTGGTAAGATTTAAATGACATTTTTTACCAATCCTGGATTCGCTAAGATAGACAGGCGAGATCAAGACACGCTGAGGTCATGGCCACAAAGACCGAGCACATAAAAGAAAGACAGGTGCGTAAATTCAGCACTTTGTTAACTTCAAAAGATAAATGTACCTCTGCTAGTTCTTTTGATGACAGTAGTCGACCATATTCTAAGGCAATTAATTTATCAGATAGGCCGCTATCGCAAACTGAACAAAGACAGTTGGAAAAGGGCTTAAACTTCTCTAGAATTACAAAAATCTTAAAAGCTGAGGATGTTATTCCATGCGTAGAATCCGCCTTCAACCAGCTACCTGAAAATCGAGCAGATGCACTGCGAAACGGTATATCTAGTATTATCATAAAACAACAACCAGAAAGGATGAACCTAACACGAGATGAACAACAAGCACTACTTAAATTCCGAAAAGAAGAGGAAATAGTGATCACTAAGGCAGATAAAAGCAAGGTAATCCCGATTTTTTCTAAAATGATTATAGAGATAAGGCAGAGTCACCTTGCTGAAGGTCCGTATCTAGTTATTGACAACCGTAGAGCTACGACCATTATGAATAACCGTAAGACTGTTGTTCCAAAATCTGCTCAGATACCCAGGTTCTATGGACATCCGAAGATACATAAGGTATGCGTTCCCTTGAGGCCCATTGTGACGACAGTTGATCGCCAACCCAACAGATTCTGATCGTGTGATTTCGTCCCAAGCTGCAGCATTTTACATTTCGAAACTGCGGGGACGAAAGCCCGTGTATACTGAATTCCATTCCATTTAGATTCGAATTGGCTAAGCACCTTGCTCAGCTTTTGAAACCACTGATTGGAACAAGAATTCTTCTATTAAGAACTCGTTTGATTTTGTTCGTCGCTTAAGTACCGTAACAGTTGAGGAGGATGAGCTGATGGTTAGTTTTGACATAAGCTCCTTGTTCACGAATGTTGACACTACAAGCGCTTTCGAATTATCGAGGAAGTCACTCAACTCCGATATGACCTCGAGGGATCGTATCAACTAGAGTGTACAACAAATCATCAACGGTGTAGCAATTTGTCTAAATATGAATCACTTCTTATTATATGGACAAGCGAAACGATATTTTATTGATAGGCTCACCTATTTCCCCATTGCTGGCGAATATGTTCATGAAGCACTTCGAAGAGATAGCTTTGAGTAACGAAGCGTTAAAACAAAAAATAATAGTGACGCTATGTCGACAATTCATTCGTCATCATAAAGCGAAACAGACTAGAAGCATTTCATAGTTAACTCAATGATTTAAATCCGGAAATGCAGGTCAGAAAAGAAACCGAGTCTACGGAAGGAACACTTCCGTTCTTGGACTAACTCGGCAAGATAGCGGCAAGATAAGAACAAAGGTATATCGTAAGCCAAACGACACGGATGCCATTTTCAGTTTCATATCTGGGCACCATAAAAGGGTATTTCAGTCCGTAGCAAAATCGATATTTTACAAGGTTGACCGCCTCTCCAGCGATGATGCGATAAGGGACTAGCTCATGAAGAAGTCAGTCGCCGAATGTATATTTACTATGATATGGTAATTGTGAAGCTATGTGCTTTTTGTGACCATAAATTCTTGAATCTTGAATCTTGAATCTTGACTTGCAAATCATGGTTACACCAAGAGCTTAATTAAACGCCAATTGAACCGAGTTTAGCGTCCGCAACCGAAAACGGAAAATGTTTGGTGGACTACGGTATCTCTACCCATATGTCAAAAGCGCCTCCGAACGCATAAGTCAAATCTCAAATAACGAAGAGGAAGAAGAAGAAGTATTAGAGTAACATATAAGGGAGGTAGAACTCTCCGCTCCGTATTAATACATCTCGATGATAAGACTCCTCTAGGTTGTGCGAGTGTTTATATTGGGCAAACGTCTGAAGAAATTTGCACATGGGTTAACGAACACAGGAAACGAGTAGAAATGCAACCCCGCAATCCCAGTGAATATCAATCACTGATTCGTGATTCTGCCCTAGCTGAACACGTGCTAGACACTGGACACCCCGTAGATCTTGATAACGTGGAAGTGCTAAGATGGGGTGTAAAATCTTATGAGGAAAGACTTCACGCCGAGGCTGTTTAAATAACAAAGGCTGGGGCGAATACGGTGAACAAGGTGGATTGGGCGGATATCTCGGTTCGGTTCTGCAGCGTATAAGGATTAACTAACATCACACCTAATACACACATGATTACGTAACCAGTGTGACAGCAGACGCTGACCTGTACAATTAATAAACAATTAGGGAGGAACACAGCCATTAGGATGTGTGATCAATTATCTCGATCTCCCCTGTCTAGCTTAGAGAAATCAGGATTGGTTAAGAAAATGCCATTTAAACTTGAACACTTCGTACCGACACCCTTGGCCTGACGAATCTTCTGTGTTCAGAAGCGGAAAGTTACCAAAATCTTGCTATAAAGGATTCATTTCAAACTTTATTTTCATGATTATGGACTCCCGATCGGTCAAGTTTTCAAATACCTGGTTGAAATAGTGTTCCATGATATAAAAATTTAGATTCAAATGGTATAAAAAGCAACAGGCTTAGCAACAACCATAGGATGGTAAAAATTGAAATCTAAGTGTATAAACAAGATAAGAAATTAAATTAAGCAGTATATAAGTGTTGGGGAAACGAATAATTCAATAAAAATTCGTAAAATTTCGTTTTAAATTGGTGCAACCTAGTTAAAGGTAAACTGTTCCAAGTAAAACACACGGACGGACTAAAGATACCTTCTACTGTTTAGGCGGGAATGGGATACCGCCAGCACATATTCATGGGTCCGATAATTTCTCGTAACCCTTCGCGCGAATAAATCGTGTAAGGGACGGTTCGTGGTATGGAATGTTTTTTAATGTAAGATAAGTTCTCCTCTCCTCGTCGATAGGGAAAATCGAACAGATTCAGTTGAGCTATCCTTTCTTTATAGGGCTTGTTTAGGATGCTGAGAACTAGTTTTGTTGAGAGGTGATAGAATCGCTGCATAAGTTCCACATCATTCTTGAGCCACGGAGACCATGACTGCACACCGTATTCCGTGGCTGGTCTCAAGTATGTATTCATGGTCATCGGGAAAATCTTGGGCGAAACTTCCCAAATACCTGTTTGCGTAGATTAAGGAGACGTGTTGCCATTGTAAAGATATTGTTAGTTTGAAGTGGTTTTAAAAGTGGAGCGAATCCAGACATCAAAATCTGCCATTTTCAATGACATGCGAACCTATATGATATGTGAACTATACTCGATTCCCCACATTTATGATCCCGCATTTGTTGAAGTTGAGCGGCACATTGTTCTTCAGCGACCAGCTGTGAAACGTATCAAGATCCTTTTGTAATAGCAGACAGTCCTCTGGGCTACGGATGAAACGCCATATCTTTATGTCTTACGTTGATTCGACCAAGCATTAACCTAGATTGTCATTCGAAAATAGGCTTCAAAATTCTACTAGACATATTTGTGACCACTCATTCGTGCCAAGCCCATCGAATTATTCACAAAGTTGATCACGACGGTCCATAATGGAGGCACTGGACTCGAGTTTCGCTCTTATTTGAGCTCATCAGCAGTGCATATCCTCCGCTTTGGGGGTGGGGTTCGAACACCCGACCACCATTTTAGTCCCATGCCTTAACGACCTGGGCTACCGTCCACCGTTTGACCGATCGCAATTAGGCGTTTATGAACTGTTCTCCAGACTGGCACATTTGAGCAGCTTTGTTTGCTTGACCAGTTCAGAAGGAGCCAGCAGCTACTAGACATATTTAACAGCATTTTGTTAACCTCGCTGACATACATTGAACGGTACAAAAATGCTCACTATGCTGCATGCGAAGAAATTTGAGTGGAATCGGTTAGAGTAGTTTTTGAATAACGTTTCACTTCTGACACAGGAGCTTCGTCAGACCAAGAGTGATAGTCAGGACAGGGAACATGATTAAGTAGCGGTCAACCCACCCTCACCTATTTGACCTTACCGCTAAACAGCCTATAGTGATAGACAATAGACAAGTTAACGGGCAGACGCATAATTTTGTGCTCTGATACTTTTGAACATTAATTGTCACTCGCTGGATTATTCTTACACCATTCGATTTCGCTTGAAGAGATCTATTGGACTCAATCATTTCTAGTGTCATGTGATCAATATTTTGGAAGTTACTATTTTCCACATCACCGTAAAAATTGTTTGCGAGAGCAAAATTTGTTGTCGCTGTTTTGACCGATATCGTTTGGAAGACCTTCTCCTGCTAAATTTAACTAGCCGTGCCTCATTTGTGCGAGATCAAATCTACGGTCACCGCGACTGTTTTACTCGGTAATTTGCATTCAATACATTGCGATACGTTTCCACGCGAACCTCGCAAATTTTATCTCTCAACCGTGAACCAATCGATACGCGCCTAGGTGTTTCAGTGGAAGCTATCAACACCCACATTCAACGATCAGACAACCTTGGCCAGACAACCTCAACAGCTATTGGATGTCTAGACCTACGAAAACTACGTGACAAATTTGCAGAAAGGGGGTAAGTGTGAAATCGAAAGTAGTCATGTGCTCTACTAAGATCCACACTAAGTGCGACAAAATTTTGACTAACGAGGCAGTAGTCATTATTAATAATCCTAAAATTCCAAGTGTGCAGCGTCTCTAGAACAAAACCGTTAAACGGCGCTAGGACCAATGTATCACAACCAGGAGATCCAGAGAATCGCATCAAATACTTAGGGAACTGTTCCCAAAAATTCGAGGAAACATTGGTCATTAGTAATTGCCCGGAATCAATAAAAAATGAAACCAATATGAACTTAACGCTACATCCCGTAACTCCACGAGTTGTGCCGTTACTCAAAGAGAATTTGCGGGAGGCTGAACAGTTTGGTGATGCAAAAGATAGCTGCCACTCAGATGTTAGTCACATCAGAAAGTCGAAAGGGCGTGTACTGACTGTCCACCAGCAGAAATCCTCTACTTCAAAAACTAATACTGAAATGAAAACAACTTTTATGAATCTCAGTGTAATTTTCACCAATGTACCTTAGACATTAGGGACACGCTTCTCGAGTAGAACTCACGACATTGAACAATGGTACCAGCTGTGTTCAATGATGGATATGAGCTCGATACTGCCTCATTCAATAACCCGCCTAAGTCAGCACCCCAATTCTCCTCATCTTGACGAACCACGTTTATTGAGAATAACTTTCAAAAGCCAAAAAGAGATGGAAGACGTTCTTCTAAACTCTTATTTGCTCCTTACATGTTCACATACTAAATGTCGCATACATGCCGATATTCCGTGGTGGGAAAGGAAAGGAAATTTAAACAATGCGAACATATCTGACCAACGCAGTGTTGTTTTTCTTGGTGTTCCCGAAAAAACTAACACTACTTCGGGAAGTGAAATACAGCACCACGATTATAAACAGTGGCTCTACGTTGCCGACATCATCGGAGCTCACGAGTCAGTGGTGGTGTACACTTTTAGAATACCTCGGTCACCAAACTATGAAGGTGACGGGATAAAACCTCTGAAAGTAACATTTTTAACGAAAGGTATGATGGAATCAATTAGAGCTAACTGGAAAGCTAACCATAGGAATCTCCCGAAGGATGTTAAATGCCACAGCCGTTGAAGATGTTAAGTATCACCCTCCGCTGGGTCGAAGCAACCACCTCGTTCAAGATTCAAGATTTTATGGTTGAAAAAGCAATTACTTTACAATAACCATGCAGTTGAACTATAGGTACAAGTGTATATGTGTGTAGAAAAATGTCAAAATCAAAATAATTCTGGTAACGATAGATTATAAATAGTTCGGGGCATAATTTGGATTGGCTCTCAGGAAATCGTCTAGTTTTAATTTAAATATAGAAAAAGTGTTTGAGCTTACCAAATCGGCTGGCAGGGAATTCCAAGCGAAACAAATACGCACAGAATAAAAATACCTGCGACAGTTCTGATTGGAGTGGGGTATTTCCAACTTGCAGTTGTGACCGCGGTTGTTGCTGGATGTTCGTCGGTGAAATAGTATATCCAAAGGGTGGGAAACACTGTTAAGGATTTTGAATGTGAGGAGGAGGTCGGCTCGCAGTCTCCTTTGTGCAAACGTCGTCAGCTTCAGTTTACTTAGTCGGTCAGCGAATGGTAGGTTTTCGAGCCCAATGACCAACTTTGAGGCTCTGTGGTGTATGCGATCCAATAGTGAAATGTCTTTTTGAAGCCATGGAGTCCAGGCTTGTGAAGCGTAATCAGTAAGCGGGTGTATGTACGTGTTCATCATCAGAGAAAAACATCTCTGGGAAAAACGTCCGAATATCCGCCTTAACACACCGAGCATCCGAGACGCGCGTTTGTAAACGGCTTCGCATTGTAGACCATTTTTCAGGCTACCGCAAATCCAGACACCCAGGTCTTTTTCTTCTTTGGTGTACTCCAGGATATTGTTGCCAAGCTTGTATGAATGAGAAAAGCTTAGCACACGACCAATGTGCATGATTTGAGACTTCTGCATGTTTAGCGGTAGGTTATTTTCAGATAACCACATTTGCACAGCATCCAAGTCACTTTGAAGCACACTGCAATCCTCGGCAGTGCTGATTTTTTTCCATATTTTTATGTCATCTGCGAACAGAACCATCTTACTGCCGCGTGGTGTTGGCAGGTCATTCATATAGATCAGAAACAGTATCGGTCCGAGCACGGATCCCTGTGGAACACCGCTAGTGACGTCGATTTCCTTCGATAGTATACCGTCAACTCGAACCCGTATATGTCTTTTGCTGAGATAGTCTCGCAGCAAGTCATACAGTCCTCCAGCAATACCGTGTTTCTTTAGCTTGTTCAGCAGTAAGTTGTGATCAACTCTGTCAAAAGCTTTAGAAATGTCTAAGTAGCATGCATGAATACTGCCTCCGGCGTCCACTACACTAGTCCAGTCGTCCAAACATGTCAGCAAATTAGTTAGACAAGAGCGGTTTCTGCGAAATCCGTGCTGGGCAATTGTCAAGAGTCCGTTCGATTCCAGGTGGCGCACTACTTCTGCAGTGATTATGCGCTCAAAAACCTTCGAAACCGAAGACAGCAATGTCACAGGCCTGTAATTTTTTACTTCAGAACGGCATCCACTTTTGTAAATTGGTGTAATTATTCCCAGCTTCCAATCAATTGGTACCATTCCGACTTGAAGCAATTCGCTAAACAGACGAGATAAAGGTCCCGAGAGCTGCGCATGACAGCTGTTGAGGAGCTTCGGTGAAATTTCGTCTGGTCCCGGAGATTTCTTTGCGTTTAACTTTCTTAAGTGCTGCGCAACCACCATCGGAGTAATTATTATTTCACTCAGAGTGGGACGATCATATCGAATGCTTGGTTCCTGTTCGTGCTCTGCGGATTTCGGTGCAAATACTCCAGCATAAAAGTCTGCTAACAAATCAGCGGTTTGTTCAACGGATTCTGTGAAGCCGGACGAAGTTTTCAGGGCAAAGACTCCTGGTTTAATATTTGTTCTATCGTTTACAAGTCTATACAAGAGCTTCGGATTCTGGTGCATCTGAGTAGTCAATTGCGATTGGAACTCTTGTTTATCATCTCGAATTAAGCTGATAACTTTGTTTCTCAGTCGTGTAAATTGTGCCCAAGAATCAGTTGTGTTGGTAGCCTTGTGAAACTCCCACGCTACTGCTATTTCAATATGTGTGCAGCGCCAGTAGAATTGTAAAGCAAACAAAACGAAATAGAAAAGTTGATTACATTGGTTTGATGGAAAAAATGGTAGTTTTTGATGAACATAATATAAATTTCAGTGATCCGAACTCGCATTGCACAACGCTGACAGATTACATAATCAACATGATACATTTCAATTCTGAATATGTCCCGAAACATAATAGCAAAGAACGACAATTCAGAATTCGCAGTAGGACTAGAAAACGGTTGACAAATCGAAATTTGGCATTGGCTATTCACAAGGTTGCCAGAACTGATTCGACGTGGGCAAACTTTCGCGAATTGCGGAATCAAGTCACAAATCTCATCCGAGAGGACAAAAATATCACCAGCTTCAGCTGGTGGTAAGAATGCAGCGAAATCCCAAACTGCTTTATCGAACTGTTAATAACGCTACGAAGCTGAAACCCGGAGTATTTTTTGATCATGACAGTTGTACAGCTACGAGCTTTTTATACCATAAATTCCTGAATCTAGTGTGTGTCACGTCTCGTGGGAATGACAAGGATCAGTGGTCGATTTTCCTACTAGCGTGTATCCTTGTCAATCTGATACAGGTGAACACGGTCAAGGTCAGTTGACACGGCGGTCCACATGCGTAAAAGTACATAACTAAAGAGGTTAAGCGAAGTAATGTGTTGCTCACATCCCCATCCCTTACACACCATTACCGGTTTCTGGCTGTTTGCCGTCGTCAGGTGGAGACAGTAAGATCAGGTTCAGTGAGCCTTGAAACAGTGGATTAAAGGTAAACAAGATTATACTTGTATGCCAACTGTTATATAGGGTTCGTACAACGAACCACGATGTTCAGACACAGAATCACAAAGTGATTCTTGGTCAAAGCACTCAAGGCGCTTGGGATACCAAAGTAATGTGTTGCTCACATCCCCATCCCTTACACACCACTACCGGTTTCTGGCTGTTTGCCGTCGTCAGGTGGAGACAGTAAGATCAGGTTCAGTGAGCCTTGAAACAGTGGATTAAAGGTAAACAAGATTATACTTGTATGCCAACTGTTATATAGGGTTCGTACAACGAACCACGATGTTCAGACACAGAATCACAAAGTGATTCTTGGTCAAAGCACTCAAGGCGCTTGTGGATGACCAAAGTAATGTGTTGCTCACATCCCCATCCCTTACACACCACTACCGGTTTCAGGCTGTTTGCCATCGTCAGGTGGAGACAGTAAGATCAGGTTCAGTGAGCCTTGAAACAGTGGATTAAAGGTAAACAAGGTTATACTTGTATGCCAACTGTTATATAGGGTTCGTACAACGAACCACGATGTTCAGACACAGAATCACAAAGTGATTCTTGGTCAAAGCACTCAAGGCGCTTGTGGATGACCAAAGTAATGTGTTGCTCACATCCCCATCCCTTACACACCACTACCGGTTTCTGGCTGTTTGCCGTCGTCAGGTGGAGACAGTAAGATCAGGTTCAGTGAGCCTTGAAACAGTGGATTAAAGGTAAACAAGATTATACTTGTATGCCAACTGTTATATAGGGTTCGTACAACGAACCACGATGTTCAGACACAGAATCACAAAGTGATTCTTGGTCAAAGCACTCAAGGCGCTTGTGGATGACCAAAGTAATGTGTTGCTCACATCCCCATCCCTTACACACCACTACCGGTTTCTGGCTGTTTGCCGTCGTCAGGTGGAGACAGTAAGATCAGGTTCAGTGAGCCTTGAAACAGTGGATTAAGGTAAACAAGATTATACTTGTATGCCAACTGTTATATAGGGTTCGTACAACGAACCACGATGTTCAGACACAGAATCACAAAGTGATTCTTGGTCAAAGCACTCAAGGCGCTTGTGGATGACCAAAGTAATGTGTTGCTCACATCCCCATCCCTTACACACCACTACCGGTTTCTGGCTGTTTGCCGTCGTCAGGTGGAGACAGTAAGATCAGGTTCAGTGAGCCTTGAAACAGTGGATTAAAGGTAAACAAGATTATACTTGTATGCCAACTGTTATATAGGGTTCGTACAACGAACCACGATGTTCAGACACAGAATCACAAAGTGATTCTTGGTCAAAGCCTGATCTTACTGTCTCACCTGACGACGGCAAACAGCCAGAAACCGGTAGTGGTGTGTAAGGGATGGGGATGTGAGCAACACATTACTTTGGTCATCCACAAGCGCCTTGAGTGCTTTGACCAAGAATCACTTTGTGATTCTGTGTCTGAACATCGTGGTTCGTTGTACGAACCCTATATAACAGTTGGCATACAAGCATAACCTTGTTTACCTTTAATCCACTGTTTCAAGGCTCACTGAACCTGATCTTACTGTCTCCACCTGACGACGGCAAACAGCCAGAAACCGGTAGTGGTGTGTAAGGGATGGGGATGTGAGCAACACATTACTTTGGTCATCCACAAGCGCCTTGAGTGCTTTGACCAAGAATCACTTTGTGATTCTGTGTCTGAACATCGTGGTTCGTTGTACGAACCCTATATAACAGTTGGCATAAATAGGTTAAGGTTAACCTATTTTCGAAGAAAAGCAACAATCTAATTAACTAGTAGGTATAAGGTGAATAATTACTATTTACCGTCGCAGCAGTGCCGAACGCTAGATTATGGAGATTTCTACCCCATGCACCTTATTGACCGCCTTTGCAATTTCGACCCCCTACGCATGTAGGCGTTCGCTATACGGTTTTATACCCCATCTTAATATTTCCACATCGTCTAGATCGACGCTGTGGCCCGTATCTAAAACGTGCCCCGCCAAGGCGGAATCACGAATAAGGGATTGATAATCCCTCGCATCCCGGCGCTGTTTCCGGACACGCTTTCGGTGTTCTTCGATTCTACTGTGAATTTCCCTGGAAGACTGCCATATGTAAACACCCGAACAGTGCTTACAGTTGATTCTGTAGATGCTGTTCGTGACGCTAGATAAAGGTGTCTTTTCCTCGAGGCGCATCAGAACCGAACGGATAATTTTCCCTTTCTTATAAGTCACACGTATGGCCGCCTGGTTCAAGATTCTACGTATCGCTTCAGATGTACATTTTACGTAAGGTATACAAACTGTATCTCGCCAATCTCTGATTTTTATGACGAGCTTTTGTTACAGAAGTGAAACGTTACCCAAAAACTACTCTAACCGATTCCACTCAAATTTCTCAGCATTATGAATACACGATCGGTCCCAAGCATATTCCAATCGATTGCAGACCTAATCTTACTTTACATAACATTCCATACCCCGGACCATCCCAAACATATTCCGATCGATTGCTGAACACTATGCTGGTCCTATTTGTAGTCTGTTACGATCACCTAAATGCTTTCAGTATTCACTATTAGTTAATACTCTGATTAATAATTGTTTATGTTCAGAAAATCGAACATTTTGCAACCTCGTAGGATTACGGCTTTTGAATACACCGGGACGACACGATAATATTTCTCGCATAAGCCTGACAGCACTTTCAGGTAAATCATAATTCGTGTTTATGAAAAGAAAGTTTGCGATGAATTGATTAGAGCATATTTTTGGTAGCATTTCGCTTCTGACACAGAAGTTTGGTAAAAATCTTTGGTGTCAGCACGAACAGGGTTCAGGTTTCAATTGCAATTACCTGATCAAACCCACATTACCTAAGGTAGACAGGCTAGATCAAGGCAAATTTATCCGCCCCTTACGTGTGTTAAACCACGAATTGATTATTTTTATTATGCACGTGCTAATAACGTCCGCGGTCCCTATTACTCGCGTAATCCGTGTGCACCCACGGTAATCGTTGCAAGCTGCATCTTGTATAATCACTTAATTGCTTTGTCAGTGCATGTGTGAACAATGTCCACTGACCGATAAGGCTACTTGCTTTGACTGCGCATGCATTAGGCGTTATGCACGTTAATCATTATCCGCTGCAGAACCGAACGCCAGATTTTTGAGATATCCGCCCCACCCACCTTGTTCAGCGCATTTGCCCCAGCCTTTATTTTAACTGCCTTTGCGTGAAGTCTTTCCCTATAAGGATTCCACAATGTCGACACTACCAGCACTTTCGCGTTGCCAAGGAAATCACTCAATTCTGATACGACCTTGAAGTATCGTACAAACCTGAGTGTACGAAAAAAAGTCAACGATGTAGCAATTTGTCTAAATATGAGCCACACGTTATTTACTGGACAGCTATACAAACAAAATGCGTCACCTATTTCCACGGTGCTAGCGCATATGTACATGGAGTATTTCGAAGAGCTAGCTTTGAAAAACGAAGCTTTAAAACCAAAGATATGGTGGCGCTATGTCGAAGATACATCCATCATCATAAAGCGCAACAGACTCGAAGCGTTTCATAGTTATCTTAATAATTTGGATCCAAAATATTGGTTACAAAAGAAACTGAGTCTATGAAAGGGAGACTTCCATTCTCGGAAGGTCTCGCACAGAAAGACAACGGCAAGCTAAGAACGACAGTATATCGTACGTCAATCGACACAGATGCGGGTTTGAGGTACATATGAGATACCATTGGTTTAACGAAGCTTCTGTGTCAGAAAGCTAACATTAAAAAATTACTCTAACCGATTCATCACAAACTTTCTTTCCATGAATAAGGATTCCCAATCGGTCTCAATTATATTCAACTACCGTGATAATCTTTGTTTCTCGCGAACAGCAATTGGTGCAGTTTAATTAACGCGCTACGATGCTTGTTTCAGCTATTTCTCATTTACGATAACTTATCGCTTTATAAATGCATTTAGGCATATTTATTATCACAATCTTCTAATCAATGCTGAATGCATTGTCAACCGCGTTCAGCGCATCCAGATGGAATTGAGCGTTTCCGAGCCCAGCTATCGATTGATTGATTTCCCTCACGCGTTTATCGACCACCGCATTATCGATTTGCAACGGACATGAGAGTATTGAGTAATCATCACAGAGCAAACTTATTTTTCGTTCAATACAATATCATGCTCATTTTGTGAGACGGGGAGTAGAAACCAACTGCTCAGTTGAGTTCAGACACAGATGGATTGAACGGTTCACGCTGACGGATGCTTGAGATATCGGTGAGTTCTGTTTTTCGTAACATTGAATCTCAGTAGCTTGTGAACAAAATATTTAAGCAGACTAATGCTAGATAAAAATAAAAAAGATTTCACTCGGGCGGATCGCAGTATGGATCACAAAAGATAAATCAATGTAAGCTATTACGAAGACATAATTCGACAGATATATTTTTGAGGTGTCAATGGAAACACGTTATTTCATTTTCATATATTATAGACATTCGTTGGATTGTGCATGTGAGACAGGAGAACGTTTAAATTCAGCGTATATGTGAACATCGAATCCGCAAAAATTTCAGCGACAGTACAATGACGCGATCTGCTTGAGGATGATAGATCGAGGTGAGTAATTGCTCAAAATTATTTTGATAAAATGATTGCGTGCCACGATTTACTTTTCAATCATTATGTGAATTATCTAGCGTGTATGATATTTATATGATCTAAGGAGAGATAGCAATAGCATTATGTGAATTATCTAGCGTGTATAATATTTATATGATCTAAGGAGAGATAGCAATAGCAGTGCGTTCGAATCGAACTGCCACGCATTTAGTTGTTGCGTGTGTGCTTTGTTTGGAATTCCCTACTTGCCGATTTGGTAAGCTTAAACAGTTTATCTATATTCAAATCGATACTTGACGACTATATGAGAGCTAATCCAAATTTTGACACCAACTATTAATAAACTATCATCGTCGCATTGATTTTGATTATATATAATATATATATATATATATGTTTACATTTGTACCTATAGTTCCACTCTATGGTTATTGTAAAGTTAATTGCTTTTTCAACCATAAATCTTGAGTCTTGTAGTCATAGATACGACGAGTTGCGTATACATTATATGATAACGTACATTTAATTAGCCAATGTGTCATGATGAATACGGAGACACTCGTTGCGTTCTATCAATCAATGTGTTGCTCATAACCCGATAATCAGGAAAACGGAAAAGGCCGGAATGGAACGTTGAGCTAAAGTCTGTGCTTCAACGTTATTTCACCGAGGACATGGTTTGTATTTATATAGCAAAAACATAGCGAACGTGTGGAGGTACAGAATAATCATGGAAAATGGTCTATTGAGATCGATGGAAGCTTGTTGTCATGGTCAAGTCAGACAATATGTATGTAGTGGAAAGAGAGGTTTGTTGCTGGGGTATCCATAACTTACCGATAAAGTTTCGTACGATCGTTTATTCGGTTGTAATTGCAATGTTTTAGCTGGTCTTAGTAAACGTTGGGATCTTTTGAGACTTCGGCGCTGCTCCACATGTGCTGATTGTGTAGTGGAACGAAAATAAGACTGCCCTACACAAAATAGAAACCAAAATGGAATGAACTCTCTAAAAGACCAAACGAGCAAATGTCCAACTGAAGATCCAGTGAACTCAAACGATAGCGAGATAATCCACACGGGAAAATCCAAAAGATGGAAACAAAGGTAGAGAATGCGCGAAAATTAAGCAGGATCCGTTAATCACAATTCCCACACGAAGTAGCGCACATAAACTTCGCAACCAGAAAAAAGACGAAGTCCGAGAGTTCGAAAACCGCCAAACCTTAATTAGATTGATGCATGCAAGGCCAATAGACGAATAAACAAAAAAGGCATAAAACTTTTATGTACAAAACACGGAGACACAAAGTAAAAGTAGTTCACTACAATAATGTCCAAACAGAGCGTTAGTTTGGCTTAGAGAAAGGATAACATAAGCTCGAAATGTCAATGAGGTCACATAGTCAGAAAGACGTTGGGGACAATGCATATGTCACCCGGTGCGAGTTTGAACGGGGCTGGAAGGGACTGGAGGATTTGGAGAACGAGGCAGTTGGTAGGCACATACGGATAACACGAAGGTTGCGATTGAGAGGAAACGACGCTTGATGGAGTTGGTTGCTTAGGCTCAACGAAAGCTGGTTTTAGATTATCAATAAAAACCGTGAGGCATCAACGATTCATATTCAAAATGACGTACTTGTGTTTACACTTAGTAGCTCTGCGTTGTTTATGATAGGATGGTTAAAGTGGTTTATATAGGGACACACATCGCACAAATAAAATCGCACGTATCACGATGAGGTGATTTCTGTTGGTGGACATGGCGCTGTCGAGGAGTCGTATAATCCAACTTCGACACAAACGATCGCATGCGAGTTATGTAATATGACATTGAAGTTAGTGACTGGCATGGCACAACGAGTTCACCGGAGAGACACAAGGTAGTGCCGCAAATTAACTCTGCGGCTGAGCATTGAATGTCTTCTGTCATATTAGATCGAATTCCTAAAACAACAAGTGGTAAATTCTCAGTGCATCTATTGGGACCGGACTGACCAGAAAAAGCTGCTTTGACCTGCCGTTGGGGCGCCATCAACCAATCCATTCGCGTTGGGATGGTAGGCGGTGGTTCGGATGTGCTGACAGCCAAGGTGTAGAGTCAAATCTCGGAAAAATATCAATTGAAAGTGAGCGCCAGAGTAGGTTGCGTTGATAAATGGTGTGCCAAAATAGGCAATCCGGTGTTCGACAAAGACGCGTGCTATAGACACAGAACGTGGTCTTTGATCGGAAAAGCAATCGGCCATCTTGTAATGCGATCGATCGCAAGTTGGGTGAATGAATATCCGTTCGATGATGGCATTAACCGACGAGGTCAAGATGCGCATGAGAGAATTGACCGTTTGAATGCCCAAAGTGTGTGTTAGGTGTGATCGTACGTCGTGATATTTTGTTCTTTCGACGGTTGGCCAACGCACTTGTCTACCGTTCCGAGTTTCAACGGAGATGGATGGGACTGGAGGATTGGGATGAGTGACGGCGGTGATAGGCACATGAGAATTACACAGGCGGTTATGATTAAGGGGAAAGCATTGTTAATGGATTTGGTGGCTTAAGCTCAACGAAAGCTGGTTTTAGACGATCAATAAAAACCGTGAGGCATCAACGATTCATATTCAAAATGACGTACTTGTGTTTACACTTAGTAGCTCTGCGTGATCTATGATAGGATGGTTAAAGTGGTTTATATAGGGACACACATCGCACAAATAAAATCGCACGTATCACGATGAGGTGATTTCTGTTGGTGGACATGGCGCTGTCGAGGAGTCGTATAATCCAACTTCGACACAAACGATCGCATGCGAGTTATGTAATATGACATTGAAGTTAGTGACTGGCATGGCACTACGAGTTCACCGGAGAGACACAAGGTAGTGCCGCAAATTAACTCTGCGGCTGAGCATTGAATGTCTTCTGTCATATTAGATCGAATTCCTAAAACAACAAGTGGTAAATTCTCAGTGCATCTATTGGGACCGGACTGACCAGCAAAAGCGGCTTTGACCTGCCGTTGGGGCGCCATCAACCAATCCATTCGCGTTAGGATGGTAGGCGGTGGTTCGGATGTGCTGACAGCCAAGGTGTAGAGTCAAATCTCGGAAAAATATCAATTGAAAGTGAGCGCCAGAGTAGGTTGCGTTGATAAATGGTGTGCCAAAATAGGCTATCCGGTGTTCGACAAAGACGCGTGCTATAGACACAGAACGTGGTCTTTGATCGGAAATGCAATCGGCCATCTTGTAATGCGATCGATCGCAGGTTGGGTGAATGAATATCCGTTCGATGATGGCATTAACCGACGAGGTCAAGATGCGCATGAGAGTATTTACCGTTTGAATGCCCAAAGTGTGTTTTAGGTGTGATCGTACGTCGTGATATTTTGTTCTTTCGACGGTTGGCCAACGCACTTGTCTACCGTTCCGAGTTTCAACGGAAATGAATGTGACTGGAGGATTGGGATGACCGTCGGCGGTGATAGGCACATGAGAATTACATGGCGGTTATGATTAAGGGGAAAGCATTGTTAATGGATTTGGTGGTTTAAGCTCAACGAAAGCTGGTTTTAGATTATCAATAAAAACCGTGAGGCATCAACGATTCATATTCAAAATGACGTACTTGTGTTTACACTTAGTAGCTCTGCGTGGTTTATGATAGGATGGTTAAAGTGGTTTATATAGGGACACACATCGCACAAATAAAATCGCACGTATCACGATGAGGTGATTTCTGTTGGTGGACATGGCGCTGTCGAGGAGTCGTATAATCCAACTTCGACACAAACGATCGCATGCGAGTTATGTAATGACATTGAAGTTAGTGACTGGCATGGCACTACGAGTTCACCGGAGAGACACAAGGTAGTGCCGCAAATTAACTCTGCGGCTGAGCATTGAATGTCTTCTGTCATATTGAATCGAATTTCCTAAAACAACAAGTGATAAATTCTCAGTGCATCTATTAGGACCGGACTGACCAGAAAAGCGGCTTTGACCTGCCGTTGGGGCGCCATCAACCAATCCATTCGCGTTGGGATGGTAGGCGGTGGTTCGGATGTGCTGACAGCCAAGGTGTAGAGTCAAATCTCGGAAAAATATCAATTGAAAGTGAGCGCCAGAGTAGGTTGCGTTGATAAATGGTGTGCCAAAATAGGCTATCCGGTGTTCGACAAAGACGCGTGCTATAGACACAGAACGTGGTCTTTGATCGAAAAAGCAATCGGCCATCTTGTAATGCGATCGATCGCAAGTTGGGTGAATGAATATCCGTTCGATGATGGCATTAACCGACGAGGTCAAGATGCGCATGAGAGTATTTACCGTTTGAATGCCCAAAGTGGATGTTAGGTGTGATCGTACGTCGTGATATTTTGTTCTTTCGACGGTTGGCCAACGCACTTGTCTACCGTTCCGAGTTTCAACGGAAATGGATGGGACTGGAGGATTGGGATGAGTGACGGCGGTGATAGGCACATGAGAATTACATGGCGGTTATGATTAAGGGGAAAGCATTGTTGATGGATTTGGTGGTTTAAGCTCAACGAAAGCTGGTTTTAGATTATCAATAAAAACCGTGAGGCATCAACGATTCATATTCAAAATGACGTACTTGTGTTTACACTTAGTAGCTCTGCGTGGTTTATGATAGGATGGTTGAAGTGGTTTATATAGGGACACACATCGCACAAATAAAATCGCACGTATCGCGATGAGGTGATTTCTGTTGGTGGACATGGCGCTGTCGAGGAGTCGTATAATCCAATTTCAACACAAACGATCGCAAGCGAGTAATGTAATCTGACAGAGAAGGTAATGACTGGCAAGGCACTACGAGTTCGCCGGGGAGACACAAGATAGTGTGACAAACTTACTCTGTGGCTGAACATTGCATGTCTTCTTTAATGGTAAAATGAATTCCAATATGAACATGAGGTAAATCTCAGTATAACTATTAGGATCGGGCTGACAAGAGTACGTTTAATCGATTTGCTGCAGATTGAAGGATCGACACTTTGCGCGTTCCATTGTATTAATCCCACTTTGATGTTTATCCAAAAGGGAGAGATCGAATCGTGCGCCGGCGGACAAAACAGAAATGTCATGTCTTGATAAAGCATCGGCAACCATGTTCACCTCTACTTTGACTTAACCAATGTTAGTAGAGAATCGAAAACTTTAATCAATGTGTCATGCGGCGTATGATGATCGAGTTTAGAATGCGGAGCAAAATTTAACTCTTCGTGATCCGTAGAAAATAATATAGTAATGATCTTCCAATAAGTGAATGAAATGCCATGTGGCTAAATACACGAAAGTAATTCATGGCAAAATTTGTGGTTTAGTGGGTTTGTTCCCGATTAATCTTCTGCGAAAAATGCCAATTGATGGTTTGTGTTCTGTCGGTTTTGTTGTAAAACAGCTATTACTGCCGAATCAGATGTATCGGTCGTTATTGATAAAGGATAAGTCAGTTCTGAATCAATGAAAGACATTTCAGTGGCAGTGCAAAAAATGTTTTTTGGCCTCTACTAAACTGCGGTCTTCTATGGATCCACATGTATTGGTGACGACCAGAAGATGGAATAATGGTGAAAGATTACAAGCTCTAGATTATGCCTAAACTCGGCATTTGCAATTTTGAGTAAGCATGGATGAAGTCGCCTAGGTCTAAAAGAGATAGGTAGTCCGCTTGTGACTATGTGGTCAATATGACCGTCTGTCTTAGGGGTTGCATAATGGATGGGAATACTTTCAGTATAGAACTAAATGTCGAAGATTCCGTAGTGAAAGCCTTGATGCCGGAGAAATGACTTCGATAATGATGCCTGACACATGCGAGGAGGTTGTCGTATCCATTAATGTCCGATGTTTTACTTCCACAATTAGACCTAAGTGAGACAAAAGTCGATACCGATTATGGGGCAATTAAACTCCTCGATGATAAACGTCCAGGGGAATCTGCGTCATAGTCCTAAATTAAGAGTTAGAAGGCATTAGCCTTAAGTATTAATACAAGTGCCATTTTCCGACTTAAGATTGTAGAACGACGGATTTAAGGAACTGGATGCTGTAGGTATGACGCTAATTACTGCGCCTGAATGAACTAAGAAATTTAGAACAGTCGATTTCATTTTATCATAGGTGGGCGACTTGGGTTTGGTGGGTCGGGCATAGTATTTGACATTACTGGCTGACTATGTTGTAGGCTAGAATCCTTGCATGTCCTGGATCTTGACGTGTTCTCATTGGTCTGTAGACACCATCCAATCGAATGTGCTCTTTGATATATTGTAGGGTCGAATACCACGCTTCGAGGAATTCTCGAACGTGACGAGTACTGCCTTTGGTGATGATTTCCATACTATTCCAATTGAATTCGTGTCCTTCATGATCCATGTGTACCGATGTTACTGATTTGTGGTGATGTCGTCGTGTAGCCAGTTTGTGTTCATGTATCCTTGTTTTTAACCTTCTCCCGATGTGTCCAATATAACATTTCTCACGATAGGAACACGGGATTCTGTTCACGACGTTATTTCGTCCAACCTTAGCAAACCTGCCCTTGACGTTGACTAGTTGGCTTCTCAGTGCTGAAGCTGGCTTGTGTGCTACACTAATTCCGAGCGGCCGTAGTATTCTTGCGGCAGTGTTAACCTTGCTGTGTTCGTGCTGTTCACACGCGATTGTGTTGTCGAGTCCATGTTGCGAATTCTGAAGTCCTTTTGGTTTCCATTCTTCCGCAAGTGTTTGAATGAATGTTTCTCCTCTTCTTCCCAGAGATCGTCGGTAGTGCAGTGTTTTTTGCGCGGTTGAATTGTGTTCAATCGCAGCTTCGCTTGTGGGTAGCCAGGTGCTACTTTTTAAAGTTCCACATTTGATCCGTGTGTGTTCGCTTCTTTATACACTAGTTTCTAGGTTTCTATTCTGTTCTTCACACGTTCACTGACAGAAATGGTAGACAGTTTTTCCAATTCTGTCTACTTCGTAAATTGAATTCCAATGAAGACGCAATTCAGTAGATGGTGCGCATTTTCCAAGTTTTCTTTTTTTAGAATCACGAACGTAACATCGACTTATCGGATCCAGATTTTGGGTTGGATCAGCGGTAAAGCGATACGTTCAAGATATGCATTACGGCTTCGGCGAGCAACCCAGATATTTGAGATCCCATTTGAGAACCTTTCATTTGTGTATACAAACCATTGGTGAATTTCACATTCGTCTGCAAACACGATTGTAATAACTGTAGTATACTCTTTTTGGTCAGTCGGTTTCCATTGTACTCCGTTTCGCGTTCGTCCAGCAGTTTCGATTTGGTTTGCAGCGCTAAGATAGTGCCGATAGATGTAAATTGCGCTGTCACGTCAAAAAAACCACGATTTCTTCATCTTCCACATTCACGTCCTTTATCTTCTGCCGAAATTCAGTTACGGAATCTTACCGCGAACGCGCACAAGAGGATTGACAAATACTCAAATGTCGATGAAGTCAAAAAGAATTTCTTTCGCGGTGATCAAGGATCAGATTATTCCGTAACTGAATTTCGGCAGAAGATAAAGGACGTGAATTTGGAAGATGAAGAAATCGTGGTTTTTTTGACGTGACAGCGCAATTTACATCTATCGGCACTATCTTAGTGCTGCAAACCAAATCGAAACTGCTGGACGAACGCGAAACGGAGTACAATGGAAACCGACTGACCAAAAAGAGTATACTACAGTTATTACAATCGTGTTTGCAGACGAATGTGAAATTCAGCAATGGTTTGTATACACAAATGAAAGGTTCTCAAATGGGATCTCAAATATCTGGGTTGCTCGCCGAAGCCGTAATGCATATCTTGAACGTATCGCTTTACCGCTGATCCAACCCAAAATCTGGATCCGATACGTCGATGTTACGTTCGTGATTCTAAAAAAAAGAAAACTTGGAAAATGCGCACCATCTACTGAATTGCGTCTTCATTGGAATTCAATTTACGAAGTAGACAGAATTGGAAAAACTGTCTACCATTTCTGTCAGTGAACGTGTGAAGAACAGAATAGAAACCTAGAAACTAGTCTATAAAGGAAACAAACACACACGGATCAAATGTGGAACTTTAAAAAGTAAGCACCTGGCTACCCACAAGCGAAGCTGCGATTGAACACAATTCAACCGCGCAAAAAACACTGCACTACCGACGATCTCTGGGAAGAAGAGGAGAAACATTTATTCAAACACTTGCGGAAGAATGGAAACCAAAAGGACTTCAGAATTCGCAACATGGACTCGACAACACAATCGCGTGTGAACAGCACGAACACAGCAAGGTTAACACTGCCGCAAGAATACTACGGCCGCTCGGAATTAGTGTAGCACACAAGCCAGCTTCAGCACTGAGAAGCCAACTTGTCAAGGTCAAGGGCATGTTTGCTAAGGTTGGACGAAATAACGTCGTGAACAGAATCCCGTGTTCCTATCGTGAGAAATGTTATATTGGACACATCGGGAGAAGGTTAGAAACAAGGATACATGAACACAAACTGGCTACACGACGACATCACCACAAATCAGTAACATCGGTACACATGGATCATGAAGGACACGAATTCAATTGGAATAGTATGGAAATCATCACCAAAGGCAGTACTCTTCACGTTCGAGAATTCCTCGAAGCGTGGTATTCGACCCTACAATATATCAAAGAGCACATTCGATTGGATGGTGTCTACAGACCAATGAGAACACGTCAAGATCCAGGACATGCAAGGATTCTAGCCTACAACATAGTCAGCCAGTAATGTCAAATACTATGCCCGGCCCACCAAACCCAAGTCGCCTGTTCTACGATACAAACAGATTTATTGGTGGCTGTAACAAAGATGATTGCTAGAGTAGAATCTCAAATGAGATAAGGGACAATAAGTTCATCACGCCTTTTAAGGCTAAGATTTGTCTTCCTCAGTTGCAAAATAATCATTCTTTTCGATGCCTTTTGTAACTGTTATGCAACACTTTTGTATATCTAATAGAATTAGCTGATAGTGTTTTCTTTGAATCCACTGAGATATCGTTGAGAATAAACTCGCAATTTCAGCGTTTGCATGATTTATAAAAATGTTTAGACTACCTAACCAGGGGTGGGTTTTGCTGTCTCGAGTTTGAAGGCTAACTCTCAATGTCTGCTCAAGCTCGTTTTTCTTCCGAATCTGACAAATCGGTCAGTCCAATTTAAGGTTCACATTACTGAAGCTTTCGACATTTTGCGGGATATAAACAACCATGTATTTTTGCTTTCATACTGTTCGGCATCTTCTTTGATCATTTTCTGAAGCTAGTTTTAGGAAGAGATCACATGGCATTTACTCACGCGAGCGTTGTGATTGTAGTCTTCTCAAGCTGCTACATATGATTTTGTACGAAAGTACTAATCCCTGACCTAAGTTTCTACATCTGATAGCCATCATTATTCTCTTGCACAACAGCTTCACTCGCTATTAAGCTGCTGTTTATCGATATGCACAAAAGTTCGCGTGACAGCCAAAAAGGAATACTTGCAAAGTATTTTGGATTTAAAATCTCTGTAGAAAACCGTCATCTGGAACTTGAATTTCATTACACATATGTAAGTTCAACTATTGCGTATAAGGTGTGTTATTATGTCAAGATAATATGATCCATGGAGATTTAGGACAGAGCAAATGTTGCAGGCGATGTTAAATGGTTTTCCGAATTAAGCAATCCAGTGTTCGACGAACACACGTGCTACAAACTCAGAATGTGGTCTTTGATCGAAAAAGCAGTGGGCCATCTTGTATAGCGATAGATCGCGATTAGGATGAATGAAGATTCGTTCAATGATGGCATTAACCGACGAGGTCAAGATGCACATGAAAGTATTGAGCGTTCGAATGCCCAGAGTGAATGTTACATGTGATCGTACGCCGTGATATTTTGTTCTTCCGACGGTTGGGCCAACGCACTTGTCTACCGTTTCGAATATCAACGGAAATGGATGGGACTGGAGGATTAGGATGACCGACGGCGGTGGTAGGCACATGAGGATTACACGGCGGTTGTGATTGAGGGGAAAGCATCGTTAATGGATTTGGTGGCTTAAGATCAACGAAAGCTGGTTTCAGACGATCAATAAAAACCGTGAGGTATCAACGATTCATATTCAAAATCACGTACTTGTGTTTACGCTTAGTAGCTCTGCGTGATCTATGATAGAATGGTTGAAGTGGTTTATATAGGGACACTAATCTCCGATGTTTTACTTCCAAAATTAGACCTAAGTGAGACAAAAGTCGATACCGATTATGGGGCAATTAAACTCCTCGATGATAAACGTCCAGGGGAATCTGCGTCATAGTCCTAAATTGAGAGTTAGAAGGCATTAGCCTTAAGTATTAATACAAGTGCCATTTTCCGACTTAAGATTGTAGGACGACGGATTTATGGAACCGGATGCTCTAGGTATGACGCTAATTTCAGCGCCTAAATAACTAAGAAATTTAGAGCAGTCGATTTGATTGTATCATATGTGGGCGACTTGGGTTTGGTGGGCCGGGCATAGTATTTGACATTACTGGCTGACTATGTTGTAGGCTAGAATTCTTGCATGTCCTAGATCTTTACGTGTTCTCATTGGTCTGTAGACACCATCCAATCGAATGTTCTCTGTGATATATTGTAGGGTCGAATACCACGCTTCGAGGAATTCTCGAACGTGACGAGTACTGCCTTTGGTGATGATTTCCATACTATTCCAATTGAATTCGTGTCCTTCATGATCCATGTATACCGATGTTACTGATTTGTGGTGATGTCGTCGTGTAGCCAGTTTGTGTTCATGTATCCTTGTTTTAACCTTCTCCCGATGTGTCCAATATAACATTTCTCACGATAGGAACACGGGATTCTGTTCACGACGTTATTTCGTCCAACCTTAGCAAACCTGCCCTTGACGTTGACTAGTTGGCTTCTCAGTGCTGAAGCTGGCTTGTGTGCTACACTAATTCCGAGCGGCCGTAGTATTCTTGCGGCAGTGTTAACCTTGCTGTGTTCGTGCTGTTCACACGCGATTGGTTGTCGAGTCCATGTTGCGAATTCTGAAGTCCTTTTGGTTTCCATTCTTCCGCAAGTGCTTTGAATAAATGTTTCCCCTCTTCTTCCCAGAGATCGTCGGTAGTGCAGTGTTTTTTGCGCGGTTGAATTGTGTTCAATCGCAGCTTCGCTTGTGGGTAGCCAGGTGCTTCTTTTTGAAGTTCCACATTTGATCCGTGTGCGTTTGTTTCCTTTATAGACTAGTTTCTAGGTTTCTATTCTGTTCTTCACGCGTTCACATACAGAATTGGTAGACAGTTTTTCCAATTCTGTCCACTTCGTAAATTGAATTCCAATGAAGACGCAATTCAGTAGATGGTGCGCATTTTCCAAGTTTTCATTTTTTAGAATCACGAACGTAACATCGACGTATCGGATCCAGATTTTGGGTTGGATCAGCGGTAAAGCGATACGTTCAAGATATGCATTACGGCTTCGGCGAGCAACCCAGATATTTGAGATCCCAGTTGAGAACCTTTCATTTGTGTATACAAACCATTGCTGAATTTCACATTCGTCTGCAAACACAATTATACTAACTGTAGTATACTGTTTTTGGTCAGTCGGTTTCCATTGTACTCCGTTTCGCGTTCGTCCAGCAGTTTCGATTTGGTTTGCAGCGCTAAGATAGTGCCGATAGATGTAAATAGCGCTGTCACGTCAAAAAAACCACGATTTCTTCATCTTCCAAATTCACGTCCTTTATCTTCTGCCGAAATTCAGTTACGGAATAATCTGATCCTTGATCACCGCGAAAGAAATTCTTTTTGACTTCATCGACATTTGAGTATTTGTCAATCCTCTTGTGCGCGTTCGCGGTAAGATTCCGTAACTGAATTTCGGCAGAAGATAAAGGACGTGAATGTGGAAGATGAAGAAATCGTGGTTTTTTTGACGTGACAGCGCAATTTACAT
Organism: Atriophallophorus winterbourni; assembly: GCA_013407085.1. Taxonomy (NCBI): domain Eukaryota; kingdom Metazoa; phylum Platyhelminthes; class Trematoda; order Plagiorchiida; family Microphallidae; genus Atriophallophorus; species Atriophallophorus winterbourni. The sequence goes on from JACCGJ010004247.1 coordinate 30,156, forward strand.
CTATCGGCACTATCTTAGCACTGCAAACCAAATCTGAACTGCTGGACGAACGCGAAACGGAGTACAATGGGAACCGACTGACCAAAAAGAGTATACTACAGTTATTACTATCGTGTTTGCAGACAAATGTGAAATTCACCAATGGTTTGTATACACAAATGAAAGGTTCTCAAATGAGATCTCAAATATCTGGGTTGCTCGCCGAAGCCGTAATGCATATCTTGAACGTATCGCTTTACCGCTGATCCAACCCAAAATCTGAATCCGATACGTCGATGTTACGTTCGTAATTCTAAAAAAAGAAAATTTGGAAAATGCGCACCATCTACTGAATTGCGTCTTCATTGGAATTCAATTTACGAAGTAGACAGAATTGGAAAAACTGTCTACCATTTCTGTACGTGAACGCGTGAAGAACAGAATAGAAACCTAGAAACTAGTCTATAAAGGAAACAAACACACACGGATCAAATGTGGAACTTTAAAAAGAAGCACCTGGCTACCCACAAGCGAGGCTGCGATTGAACACAATTCAACCGCGCAAAGAACACTGGACTACCGACGATCTCTGGGAAGAAGAGGAGAAACATTTATTCAAACACTTGCGGAAGAATGGAAACCAAAAGGACTTCAGAATTCGCAACATGGACTCGACAACCCAATCGCGTGTGAACAGCACGAACACAGCAAGGTTAACACTGCCGCAAGAATACTACTGCCGCTCGGAATTAGTGTAGCACACAAGCCAGCTTCAGCACTGAGAAGCCAACTTGTCAAGGTCAAGGGCATGTTTGCTAAGGTTGGACGAAATAACGTCGTGAACAGAATCCCGTCTTCCGATCGTGAGAAATGTTATATTGGACACATCGGGAGAAGGTTAGAAACAAGGATACATGAACACAAACTGGCTACACGACGACATCACCACAAATCAGTAACATCGGTACACATGGATCATGAAGGACACGAATTCAATTGGAATAGTATGGAAATCATCACGTTCGAGAATTCCTCGAAGCGTGGTATTCGACGCTACAATATATCACAGAGCACATTCGATTGGATGGTGTCTACAGACCAATAAGAACACGTCAAGATCTAGGACATGCAAGGATTCTAGCCTACAACATAGTCAGCCAGTAATGTCAAATACTATGCCCGGCCCACCAAACCCAAGTCGCCTGTTCTACGATACAAACAAATTTATTGGTGGCTGTAACAAAGATGATTGCTAGAGTAGAATCTCAAATGAGATAAGGGACAATAAGTTCATCACGCCTTTTAAGGCTAAGATTTGTCTTCCTCAGTTGCAAAATAATCATTCTTTTCGATGCCTTTTGTAACTGTTATGCAACACTTTTGTATATCTAATAGAATTAGCTGATAGTGTTTCCTTTGAATCCACTGAGATATCGTTGAGAATAAACTCGCAATTTCAGCGTTTGCATGATTTATAAAAATGTTTAGACTACCTAACCAGGGGTGGGTTTTGCTGTCTCGAGTTTGAAGGCTAACTCTCAATGTCTGCTCAAGCTCGTTTTTCTTCCGAATCTGACAAATCGGTCAGTCCAATTTAAGGTTCACATTACTGAAGCTTTCGACATTTTGCGGGATATAAACAACAATGTATTTTTGCTTTCATACTGTTCGGCATCTTCTTTGATCATTTTCTGAAGCTAGTTTTAGGAAGAGATCACATGGTATTTACTCACGCAAGCGTTGTTATTGTAGTCTTCTCAAGCTGCTACATATGATTTTGTACGGAAGTACTAATCCCTGACCTAAGTTTCTACATCTGATAGCCATCATTATTCGCTTGCACAACAGCTTCACTCGCTATTAAGCTGCTGTTTATCGATATGCACAAAAGTTTGCGTGACAGCCAAAAAGGAATACTTGCAAAGTATTTTGGATTTAAAATCTCTGTAGAAAACCGTCATCTGGAACTTGAATTTCATTACACATATGTAAGTTCAACTATTGCGTAAAAGGTGTGTTATTATGTCAAGATAATATGATCCATGGAGATTTAGGACAGAGCAAATGTTGCAGGCGATGTTAAATGGTTTGCCAAATTAACCAATCCAGTGTTCGACGAACACACGTGCTACAAACTCAGAATGTGGTCTTTGATCGAAAAAGCAGTGGGCCATCTTGTATAGCGATAGATCGCGATTAGGATGAATGAAGATTCGTTCAATGATGGCATTAACCGACGAGGTCAAGATGCACATGAAAGTATTGAGCGTTTGAATGCCCAAAGTGGATGTTAAGTGTGATCGTACGTCGTGATATTTTGTTCTTCCGACGGTTGGGCCAACGCACTTGTCTACCGTTTCGAGTATCAACGGAAATGAATGGGACTGGAGGATTGGGATGACCGACGGCGGTGGTAGGCGCATGAGGATAACATGGCGGTTGTGTTTGAGGGGAAAGCATCGTTGATGGATTTGGTGGCTTAAGCTTAACGAAAGCTGGTTTTAGACGATCAATAAAAACCGTGAGGCATCAACGATTCATATTCAAAATCACGTACTTGTGTTTACGCTTAGTAGCTCTGCGTGATGTATGACATGATTGTTGAAGTGGTTTATATAGGGACACACATCGCACAAATAAAATCGCACGTATCGCGATGAGGTGATTTCTGTTGGTCGACATGGCGCTAAAGTTGAGTTGTATAATCAACTTCGACACAAACGATCGCAAGCGAGTAATGTAATCTGACATAGAAGGTAATGACTGGAAAGGCAGAACGAGTTCACCGGAAAGACACTAGGTAGTGCCACAAACTAACTCTGCGGCTGAGCATTGCATGACTTCTTTCATGGTAGAACGAATTCCAAGAAGAGGAAGTGATAAATTCTCAGTGCAACTATAAGGCTCGGATTGACCAGCAAAAGCGGCTTTTACCTGACGGCGGGGCGCCATCAACCAATCCATTCGCGTTGGGATCGTAGGCGGTGGTTCGGCTGTGATGAGAGCCAAGGTGTATAGTCAAATCTCGGAACAATCTCGATTTAAAGTGAGCGCCAGGGTCGGTTGCGTTGATAAATGGTGTGCCAAAATAAGCAATCCGGGGTTTGACAAAGACGCGTGTTACAGACACAGAACGTGGACTTTGATCGCAAAAGCAGTGGGCCATCTTGTAAAGCGATAGATCGCGATAAGGATGAATGAATATCCGTTCGATGATGGCATTAACCAAAGAGGTCAAGATGCACATGAGAGAATTGACCGTTTGAATGCCCGAAGTGAATGTTAGGTGTGATCGTACGTCGTGATATTTTCTTCTTTCGACCATTGGGTCAACGCACTTGTCTACCGTTTCGAGTTTCAACGGAAATGGATGGGACTGGAGGATTGGGATGACCGACGGCGGTGGTAGGCACATTAGGGCAGTTGTGATTGAGTGGAAAGCAGTGTTAATTGATTTGGTCTCTTAAGCTCAACGAAAGCTGGTTTTAGACGATCAATAGAAACTGTGAGGTTTCGATCATTCATATTCAAAATGACGTACTTGTGTTTACGCTTAGTAGCTCTGCGTGTTCTATGAGGATGGCTGAAGTGGTTCATATAGGGACACACATCGCACAAATGAAATCGCACGTATCGCGATGAGGTGATTTCTGTTGGTCGACACGGCGCTGTCGTGGAGTCGTATAATCCAACTTCGACACAAACGATCGCAGGCGAGTTATGTAATAGGACATAGAAGGTAATGACTGGCATGGCACTACGAGTTCACCGGAGAGACACAAGGTAGTGCAGCAAACTAACTCTGCGGCTGAGCATTGCATGTCTTCTTTCATGGTAGAACGAATTCCAAGAAAAGGGAGTGATAAATTCTTAGTGCATCTTTTAGGATCGGACTGACCAACAAAAGCAGCTTTGACCTGCTGTTGGGGCGCCATCACCTAATCCATTCACGTTAGGATGGTAGGCGGTAGTTCGGCTGTGCTGAGAGCCAAGGTGTATAGTCAAATCTTGGAACAATATCAATTGAAAGTTAGCGCCAGGGTCGGTTGCGTTGAAAAATGGTGTGCCGAAATAGGCAATCCAGTGTTCGACAAAGACGCGTGCTACACACTCAGAATGTGATCTTTGAAAGGAAAAGCAATCGACCATTTTGTAATGCGATCGATCGCAGTTTGAATGAATAAATATCCGTTCGGTGAGGGCACCAACCTACGAGGTCAAGATGCACATGAGAGAATTGGCCGTTTGAATGCCCAAAGTGGATGTTAGGTGTGATCGTACGTCGTGTTATTTTGTTCTTTCGACGGTTGGACCAACACACTTGTCTTTCGGTTCGAGTTTAAACGGAAATGGATGGTACTGAAAGAGACTGTAGGATTGGGATGAACGAGGGAGGTGGTAGGCACATGAGGATTACTCGGCTGTTGTGATTAAGGGGAAAGCAGTGTTGATTGATTTGGTGGCTAAAGATCAACGAAAGCTGGTTTTAGACGTTCAATAGGAACCGTGAGGCGTCGACCTTTCGTATTCAAAATGACGTACTTGTGTTTACACTTAATAGCTCTGCGTGGTCTATGATAGTTGAAGTGGTTTACATCGGGACACATGTCGCATAAAAAATCACACGTATCGCGATCAGGTGATTTCTGTTGGTGTACATGACGCTCTCGTGGAGTTCTATAATCCAACTTCGAAACGAACGATCGCCAGTTACGTATGTAATCTGACATAGAAGGTAAAAACTGGCAAGGCACAACGAGTTGACCGGGAAGACAACGTAGTGCCACAAACTAACTCTGTGGCTGAGCATTGAATGCCTTCTAAGATGGTAGAACGAATTCCAAGAAGAGGATGTGATATTTTCTCAGTGCATCCTTTAGCAGCTAAAGTGCATTCGACCTGCCGGTGTGGCGCCATTAATCAATTAATTCGCGTTGGGGTTGTTGGTGGTCTTTTGAATTGGCTGAGAGCCAAGTTGTAGAGTCAAATCTCGGAACATTGCCGATTAAAAACGAGCGCCATGGTCGGTTGCGATGATAAATGGTGTGCCAAAATGGGAAATCCAGTGTTCAGACCCGGAACGTGGTCTTTGATCGAAAAAGCAGTGAGCCATCTTGTAAAGCGACCGATCGCCGAAGGGATGAATGAAAATTCGTTCGATGATGGCATTGAACTACAAGGTCAAGATGCACAATATTGCTCACACTGGACTCGTTTAAACGTTAAGAGTTGCGTCATTTCAGTCTGCTGCATCTTCAAACTCGCGCGTTTCGCTTTGAAACATTCAACAAAGCGCTCTTGCTTACATCATGAAAAATGTCATACAGTTTTTTGCCCTGATTTGATGGTAATGTATAGTGCATTCCTAATGTATTATTGCACATTCAGTTAACTTGAAGACTTTATTTTTTCTTAGTATTTGATTTTCTTTTATTATTTATTAATATTATCATCACACAAGTCTTTACAGACGATTTGCCAACAAGTATACCATGAAGAAGTTACGTGATGATGATGATGTCTCTCTGTTTACACATGCCGTTTGTGATCTTTTGTGCCTTTGGAATAAGGGAGGGGGAGGGTCACTGATAAACGGGAACACAAGCACGGCAGGATTCCCGCCACTGGTTCCTTTCTTTTGCCATCACACTGAGTGTTATCAGCCACATATCTTTACGGTCCCTCGGACCCAACCTAGGTGAGCGCGATGTTCCTACGATGGCTAGTGGAGCTGTTAGACGCTTGAGGGTCTTCCGCCAGGTATTCCTTTGTCCGCCACGGCAACGTTTTCAATCAGGTCCAGTGAGAGCAAAAAGAGCTAGGCGAGAAAGGCGTCGCTCATCCATACGTAGAACGTGCCCCAGCCATCTCAGCTAGCACATGGATATATGATCAAAGAGTGGCACAGAGCGATCGCCGAGGACTGCGCTTCTGACGTCATCATTTTTGACATTCTGTTGCCAGCTTAAACGAGCTATACTCCGCAGGCAAAGATGATCAAACGTCGATAATCGTTGATTATCGGCTTGACGAAGCGTCCACGTCTCGCAGCCATACAGTAGAGCTGCTCGTACGGTAGCCTTTAGGATTCATTGTGCTGTTTGAGATGAATAGATTAGTTTGATAATCATCAGATTATATTTTTGTAACACTGATTAATTTTATTTTCGAATTGCATGAGAATTCACGAATGGCGATAATGTTCAGACCTGATTCGTTTAAACGTTAAGAGTTGCGTAATTCAAGTCTGCTGCATTTTCAAACTCGCACGATTCAGCTTGAAACATTCAACGGTGAGTTCTTGCATACATCTTATCATCAACGTCAAACGGATTTTGTCATTGAAATGATGTAAAAGTATAGTGCATTTCTAATGTATTATTGCCCAATAACTTAACATGAAGACTTTATTATGTTTTAGTATTTGATATGATTTGAGCTTTTATGGTGCTAGATAAAATACGAAGATTTGTTTGATAAATATCAGATTACATGTATGTAACACTAACCAAGCTTATTTTCGAATTGCATGAGAATTCACGAATGGCGATATTGCTCACACTCGTTTAAACGTTAAGAGTTGCGTAATTCCAGTCGGCTGCATCTTCAAACTCGCGCGTTTCAGCTTATAATATTCAAAGGTGAGTTCTTGTTTACATCATCAAAAACGTCATACGGTTTATTTGCATTCATTTGACGTTAAAGTATAGTGCATTTCTAATGTATTATTGCCCATTCAGTTAACATGAAGACTTTATATTTGTCTTAGTACTTGATATGCTGTTATCATTCATGATGCTGTTTGACATACATACATTTCTTTGATAATTATCAGAATCCTTGTTTGTAACACTGGCCAAGATTACATTCGAATAGCATGAGAATTCACGAATGGCGATATTGTTCAGACCTCACTCGTGTAAACGTTAGGAATTGCGTCTTTCCAGTCTGTGGCATCTTCAAACTCGCGAGTTTGAGCTTGAAATATTCATTGGTGACTTCTTGCTTACATCATCAAAAACGTCAAACAGTTTATTGGCATTGATTTGCTGTTGAAGTGTAGTGCATTCCTAAGGAATTATCGCCCATTCAGTTAACATGAAGACTTTATATTTGTCTTAGTACTTGATATGCTTTTATCATTCATGATGCTGTTTGACATACATACATTTCTTTGATAATTATCAGAATACTTGTTTGTAACAATAACCAAGCTTATTTTCGAATTGCATGAGAATTCACGAATGGCGATATTGCTCACACCGGACTCGTTTAAACGTTAGGAGTTGCGTCATTCCAGTCGGCTGCATCTTCAAACTCGCGCGTTTCAGCCTACAACATTCAGAGGTGAGTTCTTGCTTACATCATCAAAAACGTCATACGGTTTATTTGCATTCATTTGGCGTTAAAGAATAGAGCATTTCTAATGTATTATTGCCCATTCAGTTAAAATGAAGACTTTATATTTGTATTAGTACTTGATATGCTGTTATCATTCGTTATGCTGTTTGACATACATACATTTCGTTGATAATTATCAGAATACTTGTTTGTAACTCTGGCCAAGATTACATTCGAATAGCATGAGAAATCACGAATTGTAATATTGTTCAGACTTCACTCGTGTAAACGTTAGGAATTGCGTCTTTCCAGTCTGTGGCATCTTCAAACTCGCGAGTTTGAGCTTGAAATATTCAACGGTGACTTCTTGCTTACATCATCAAAAACGTCAAACAGTTTATTGGCATTGATTTGCTGTTAAAGTGTAGTGCATTCCTAAGGAATTATCGCCCATTCAGTTAACATGAAGTCTTTAATTTTGTTTCAGTATTTGACATGATTTTAGCATTTATGGTGCTGGTTGAAATACATAGACTTGTTTGATAATTATTAGAATACTTGTTTGTAACAATAACCAAGCTTATTTTCGAATTGCATGAGAATTCACGAATGGCGATATTGCTCACACCGGACTCGTTTAAACGTTAGGATTTGCGTCATTCCAGTCGGCTGCATCTTCAAACTCGCGCGTTTCAGCTGATAACATTCAGAGGTGAGTTCTTGCTTACATCATCGAAAACGTCATACGGTTTATTTGCATTCATTTGACGTTAAAATGTAGTGCATGTCTAATGTATTATTGCCCATTCAGTTAACATGAAGACTTTATATTTGTCTTAGTACTTGATATGCTTTTATCATTCATGATGCTGTTTGACATACATACATTTCTTTGATAATTATCAGAATACTTGTTTGTGACACTGGCCAAGATTACATTCGAATAGCATGGGAAATCACGAATGGCGATATTGTTCAGACCTCACTCGTGTAAACGTTAGGAATTGCGTCTTTCCAGTCTGTGGCATCTTCAAACTCGCGAGTTTGAGCTTGAAATATTCAACGGTGACTTCTTGCTTACATCATCAAAAACGTCAAACAGTTTATTGGCATTGATTTGCTGTTAAAGTGTAGTGCATTCCTAAGGAATTATCGCCCATTTAGTTAACATGAAGTCTTTAATTTTGTTCCAGTATTTGACATGATTTTAGCATTCATGGTGCTGGTTGAAATACATAGACTTGTTTGATAATTATCAGAATACTTGTTTGTAACAATAACCAAGCTTATTTTCGAATTGCATGAGAATTCAAGAATGGCGATATTGCTCACACCGGACTCGTTTAAACGTTAGGATTTGCGTCATTCCAGTCGGCTGCATCTTCAAACTCGCGCGTTTCAGCTGATAACATTCAGAGGTGAGTTCTTGCTTACATCATCGAAAACGTCATACGGTTTATTTGCATTCATTTGACGTTAAAATATAGTGCATTTCTAATGTATTATTGCCCATTCAGTTAACATGAAGACTTTATATTTGTCTTAGTACTTGATATGCTTTTATCATTCATGATGCTGTTTGACATACATACATTTTTTTGATAATTATCAGAATACTTGTTTGTAACACTGGCCAAGATTACATTCGAATAGCATGAGAAATCACGAATGGCGATATTGTTCAGACCTCACTCGTGTAAACGTTGCGAATTGCGTCTTTCCAGTCTGTGGCATCTTCAAACTCGCGAGTTTAAGCTGATAACATTCAGAGGTGAGTTCTTGCTTACATCATCAAAAACGTCATACGGTTTATTTGCATTCATTTGACGTTAGAATGTAGTGCATTTCTAATGTATTATTGCCCATTCAGTTAACATGAAGACTTTATATTTGTCTTAGTACTTGATATGCTTTTATCATTCATGATGCTGTTTACATACATACATTTCTTTGATAATTATCATAATACTTGTTTGTAACAATAACCAAGCTTATTTTCGAATTGCATGAGAATTCACGAATGGCGATATTGCTCACACCGGAATCGTTTAAACGTTAGGATTTGCGTCATTCCAGTCGGCTGCATCTTCAAACTCGCGCGTTTCAGCTTATAACATTCAAAGGTGAGTTCTTGCTTACATCATCAAAAACGTCATACGGTTTATTTGCATTCATTTGACGTTAAAGTATAGTGCATTTCTAATGTATTGTTGCCCATTCAGTTAACATGAGGACTTTATATTTGTCTTAGTACTTGATATGCTTTTATCATTCATGATGCTGTTTGACATACATACATTTCTTTGATAATTATCAGAATACTTGTTTGTAACACTGGCCAAGATTACATTCGAATGGCATGAGAGTTCACGAATGGCGATATTGTTCTGACCTCACTCGTGTAAACGTTGCGAATTGCGTCTTTCCAGTCTGTGGCATCTTCAAACTTCGCGCGTTCAGCTGATTACATGCAGAGGTGACTTCTTGCTTACATCATCAAAAACGTCAAACAGTTTATTGGCATTGATTTGCTGTTGAAGTGTAGTGCATTCCTAAGGAATTATCGCCCATTCATTTAACATGAAGTCTTCAAATTTGTTCCAGTATTTGACATGATTTTAGCATTCATGGTGCTGGTTGAAATACATAGACTTGTTTGATAATTATCAGAATATTGTTTGTAACAATAACCAAGCTTATTTCCGAATTGCATGTGAATTCACGAATGGCGATATTGCTCACACCGAACACGTTTAAACATTAGGATTTGCGTCATTCCAGTCGGCTGCATCTTTAAACTCGCGCGTTTTAGCTTATAACATTCAGAGGTGAGTTCTTGCTTACATCATCAAAAACGTCATACGGTTTATTTGCATTCATTTGACGTTAGAATGTAGTGCATTTCTAATGTATTATTGCCCATTCAGTTAACATGAAGACTTTATATTTGTCTTAGTACTTGATATGCTTTTATCATTCATGATGCTGTTTGACATACATACATTTCTTTGATAATTATCACAATACTTGTTTGTGACACTGGCCAAGATTACATTCGAATAGCATGGGAAATCACGAATGGCGATATTTTTCAGACCTTACTCGTGTAAACGTTTGAAATTGCGTCTTCCCAGTCTGTGGCATTTTCGAACTCGCGAGTTTAAGCTTGAAATATTCATTGGTGACTTCTTGCTTACATCATCAAAAACGTCAAACAGTTTATTGGCATTGATTTGCTGTTGAAGTGTAGTGCATTCCTAAGGAATTATCGCCCATTCATTTAACATGAAGTCTTCAAATTTGTTCCAGTATTTGACATGATTTTAGCATTCATGGTGCTGGTTGAAATACATAGACTTGTTTGATAATTATCAGAATATTGTTTGTAACAATAACCAAGCTTATTTTCGAATTGCATGTGAATTCACGAATGGCGATATTGCTCACACCG